>JAHDVE020001700.1:0-59237 GCA_022606495.2 Halesus radiatus | reverse complement strand
CACATTACGTACATATTTTCTCAGTCAAAATAAGGTTTTAAAATAATTTCTCTTGTCCAACACCCCAGAATCAAATGCTACTCATTTCCGTGAGTGTTCACGAATACACGAGTTATGTCGATAGATTCATAATATTTCTGTGTTGGGAGAATTTATTTATTATTTAGAAAATGTAGCCTTCATGGGAGCAAAATCGAAATAGCACAATTATGTTGTGAGTTGACGTGGATTGCTTTAATAACATAATATAATAATGTAGGTACTCCATCAATCGGACGAAAAAACATTTATGGTGTTGATACCTTTTTCTATATAATAAAAAAATTCTAATAATCCGAAAGCTAATTTAATAAATAAAATAATGTAATTCGTTCGCCACTTATTATTATTTTTTAGTATTCTACATATTCCTGATGAGGGAAGCATCGCTTTCGAAACATGTTGATGTGTGTATATTAATAAAGTGGTAAATACATAGTAATTTTTAATTCGTTTATTACTCGTTTTTATTTTACCGACATCTTGTTTTACATCTCTTTTGTATTATCTATCTTTTAACTGAGTTTTTTATAATTGAATTGCTCCCGCTCACGTCCAATCTTTTAAAAGCCAGTAAATAAATAACTTAGAAATAGTAAGTTATTAGTTATACAGAACTATTGCAAAAATTATTACACTATCGTTCATTGTATTCTAGGTATTCCCACTTCTTCAGTAAGTATTAAAACTTTGTTTGCATTATTTTCAAGAATTCACAATAATCATTGTTGCTTACAATAATAATTATTGTCACATCATTTTATTTATCACACTCTTTCAAGTGTTTACCTTTCCAAGTTTACCATTTGTGGTTACTCCATTTATGTGATTAACACGGGGTTATTATTTGTAATAATTATCATGATGGAATTTGAAATATGATGACATATAATTTCTTATTCATTTCTGGGTATTCCGTATCTCAAACACATCAATCATATTCAGATATTTTATCTCAAGAGATTTAATTAGAATTACACGTTTCGATAAATTTAGGAAGTCTGCACGTTTTCATTGGATTTTTGAAATTATTAAAATATATCGCAATACCGCAACTAAACTGCTTTTTTTTTTAAATAAGCTGATTTTGAGTACCTTCTACTTTTGATAGAATGGATACTGTGCAATACTGTGCACAGAGCACTTTCCACATAACTCGCAATAAATTCTACAATAAACAAACATAAGTTAAGTATGTCTTTTATTTTGTTAGTTTGATGTCTGCTAAACTGTCACAGTCCACGCTTATTTAGAGGTATAATTCATGCCTTCAAACTATAATACACGTATAAAATCAATCTTGATTCGGGTATAATATATCCATTGAGCGTTTAAAAAATAAATAAATACTGTAATGTGTTTTGCACCTGTGTGACTATTATAAGTAACTAAATATGTAAAAGCCCATATCGGGCGTATATAATATAATAAAATAAAATAAATAAAAATTGTTACATAGGAAAAATACGCAATTACAAACAATGACATTACAAACTCAAATGTCATTGACTTCAAAGTCCATTATCTCAGTTTGACATATTTTGACGTACGTGGATGTGAGAAACGGTCACATTTTAATTCAATTATCGTAATCTTTCCTAAAAACAAGGATCTTAAATAACACACCCTTCAATGACAAAAAATAATGTATGTATTTTAAAAGTATCTATTACTTGAGGTGATTTTCTCACGAAAACGGCGCTATAGAAGTAATCCAATTATTATTATTATTATTATTACCCATTTTATATATTGTAATTTTTTTTAATGCTTTTTTTCCGTATTCCAAAAATACTGCGTTCTTAAAATTACATTTTCATATGTTTCTCATTTTTTCCCCCTGACACTGTTTCCTTGGAAACCAGAAGCTCTACGAACTGGACTATTTTCCTAATTAGGTGAATTTGATTTTTTTTTTGGAAATTTGTGAAATAGATAAGATGTAATAATTTGTTTAATTCATCTCGTTCTCAGTATAGTCTTCATTTGAAGGCTTTGTTCAGTGGAAATAACCCACGCAGACTTTAATCAAGTAATCAATCATAATTCAACACATTCACAATGTGCATCTTAATCTCTCATAGACTTAATTATAATCGACTTTGTCTTCTTATCGCAAAACTAAGAACACGATTATTTTGGCGTCAATTTTTATCTCCAAAACATTGCTAATAAACATTCGCATGTTTTTTTTTTGTTGTTCATACATCAGTCATCTCACACATTAACTGCAGAGCTGGATCTAGTATAGTTATGACTACGTGTAACTAGGGCGGAGAATTTAAAAGGGCGCTAGGCGTCGCATGTATATTTTTTGAAAAGTAAAAATTGATTGTGTAAAAATCTAATTTTTCGTAAAACTTTTGACTTTCGTTATATTTATCCAAACCTATTTACGGGGTGCATCTGCCTCTTTAAAACATGGCAATTGTGTTGTATTTTTGAACATTAATAGTCGTGTTTGTAAAGACCATATATATTAGCAAATCACGGTTTGAAATCATTAAAGACGTGAAGCATTTGCGCCTTTTATCATCAAATAACCCCTGTTACCTTAAAAGGCAAGTTTACGAATCCATATAATGGTGAATTCTGTATACATTTTTAAAATATAATATTATTTCAATATGTACTAATAGAAAATGTTAAAATTGAGTAGTAGACTGCAATAGGGGCAATTTTGCAAAAATGTCGAACAAGCTAATGCCAAATACAATATTAATATCCTAGAGTCCTATGTTAAGCTCAGTGTATACGCGAATACTGGAAATTGAATTTTCCCTTCATACACAAAAAAGTCTGTAATTCAATTCATACCACTATGAACATACTGGGTCCTTTTTACGTGTGTTAAAAACTGTTTTGTTTTATCAGCGCGGGTGTGCAATGTCAAAAATGCAGATTAAAACCGCTTCAGCCGGTTTTAATCTGCTAGTTCATATGAATCTGCTTATATTTGCGAAGTCTATATTTCGGTCGATACATCAGGTGTGTAACACGGGAGTTTATGCTATATTTTTAAGGTTTGAAGAATTAAAAAAAAAAAAACATTTTCTAGAAGGAAAATTTGGCTTTATTGCCTCTATTCCAGCCTACTTCTACGTACGTTATGGCGGATCTGTTATTAATTGTGTATTGGTAATTAAATATCTTCAGCGGACACCTCTCGTTTTGATCGTTATTATTATTGTCATTATTCGATTTAGAAGCACAGAATTAAGTGGCATTTATACTGTCTGGGTCAAAAGTGTTTTGACTCCGGCCCTGAATAAATGCGTCTATTGTGTGCAAATAGTTTCTAAAACATCATTGAGGTGAAATTTGTATGATTTGCTTTTCAGAGAAGGCATCGTATAATATGTCCACTCGTAGCGAGCTTTTAAGGTCTGGCAACAGCGCATACGTAAACATCGTGCAGGCCATTGCCTCCATGTGAAATGAAAGGAGTATCAATATTATGAAACAAATCTCCATTGTGTACAACTGCCAGCAATATCAGCAACTGGTAATAATATAATACCAATCTTGATTTGGCAACCATTCACCACCAACAAAATCAATGAATTTCCAATGGAATGTTAATTAATTTATTTACTATTTTTGTATAATGTTTGGATCATTTATATTCCGCCGTGTTTGTGAAAAATCACCTCAGGGGCACTAAATTAATATACCTTCATTATGTAAATTGTAGTTTATTATTTTCGACATATATACCTTCATTATGTAGAATGTAGTTTATTATTTTCGACATATATACCTTCATTATGTCGAATGTAGTTGATTATTTTCGACATATATACCTTCATTATGTAAAATGTAGTTGATTGTTTTCAACATATACTCGTATACCCTCATTACGTAGAATGTAGTCGATTATTTTCGACATATTTACCTTCATTATGTAGAATGTAGTTGATTATTTTCGACATATTTACCTTCATTATGTAGAATATAGTTGATTATTTTCGACATATTTACCTTCATTATGTAGAATATAGTTGATTATTTTCGACATATTTACCTTCATTATGTAGAATATAGTTGATTATTTTCGACATAAAAACAAAGAAATAAATTTCATAAAATGGTATTTCTTGTCATTTAACTCAAATAACTACATAGTGAAGATCTCGAGTAGTGTATTGTTTATCAGTAATTTACATAATATTTCATGGATATTATTCATATATGTAAGTACTAAGGAATACACTATATCTCTCACGTACTCATTTTTATAATTGGCTCGTTTTTGCTTTAATATTCGGGGTCATTTTTTCAATGCTCGAGTCAAATGGGAGTCGTATAAAAGTAATTGATAGCGCTTCATCGCGATTGAATTATGGCGGTATTTATCTCGTCTTTTTACTGATTTCAATTATTAACTCGCATATAACCAATTGATACATTTGTTAGGTTAGGTTAGGTTTTCGTTTCGGTATATAACTAACCGACGCAAAATAAAACCAAAAATAAAACGTAATTTTTTATTGTGTGACCGTATCAACATGCTCACGATCAGTGGCGTGCATTGCTGTTAAAAGTAAGCTGTGTGCGGTTTTTGAAATTCAGACATGAATTTTTAATTTTGCGTTGAATATTTGATAACGGCCATTTTATATGTGATGTAGCGAGACACAGGGTATATTTTTGAGTGACTTGAGCTACGTATCCCATTTGATAAACCTAAAAATACTATCCCGAGGAAGTATTTTTTTTTCATAAATTATGGTTTCAACTGAAAGTAGAAATTTGTTAAATAGAAGTTTTTTTTTGGGTAAAACGATTATTTTATTGTTTAAAAAAAATGTTTGATAATGACTTCGGAAGGCGAAACAGCTGTCACGCCTAATTATAATTTCCTAGCAAAACTTTTTTTTAAATTTAGTAATAATAATAATTATTAAAAACTTTACATTAAAAATATAACTCCTCAAATTCATGAAAAAATAATAATTTATTGTTTAATTTTTATTTATTTTTACGCTCATTTTTCTTAAGGTGGGCACAGCTTTTCAGCCTTTGTGGACTGCACGCCACTGCTCACGATAGCATTGCGACGCCCCTCTCCTAACCTAACTCAACGGCCTTCCTCTTATTTTTTTCTCCATTTTGCCAATCCCCACATACGCGTATCTTTTAGATACTCCATTAAATATGTTTATTTATTTCAAGGGGCCGATGATTTAAAATAATAACTCACATGTAGCTTTAATAAAACGTTTAAAAATATTCGGTTTCTATAAATCTTTAAAAATGTATATTCACACTTAAACTTAATTGAAAAACCTGACCATTGTTATTTTTATAAACATTCAATTGAGTGTTATAATTTTTTTAAGCGGCGTTGTTTTATTAACAATTAAAGTGTAAATAATTATCGTACGGATTACCGCTGCAGCTTGTAATGCAGGTGCATTGAACCTTGATCGTGTGTAGGTCTATAATTGCATCATTTTTCAATGTATTATCCAATTTTTACGAAATCTTGGAACACCAACCCATATTATCATAATTCTGAGTCTTTTGTATTCACTTGAAATGAAAGTTTGAACCTGTTTCTCGTACGGATTATTATATGTGCCTGCATTCTGTTAGGGTTCATTTACCTCGCTGTTTCGTCGTATGATGTTTATGGTGCCTTTACTCTGTACCGCCGATACAATGTGTCTGTACTCTGCTCAGTAAAATAATATGTCTGACTTTGTGCCAACTCGAAACTTTCATTGGGTAACCCGTGCCTCGTCTTAAATTATCCCCGGACCTTCATATTAATACCGATCTCTGGTCGAAGACAAGATTTGCATTTTTATTAGGATGAAGAACGTCTTATTAAAAAGTTGCATTAAAGTTGTCCAAAGAAGCAAAGCTAGCAGTCCACAATGGAGTGCTGATACCAACCCTGATGTACGGCAGAGAGGCACGGAACTGGCAGAGGAAGGATGAAAGTAAACTGAATGCTGTAGAAATGAGACCTCTGAGGCGAATGTGTGGTAAAACCATGTATGGTCGTGTGAAGAATGTTGAGATAAATATTGCAAGGCCGATATAAGCGTAATGAGTAAGATTAAGAAACAGACGCTTAGATGGTTTGGGTATGTAGAGCGAACGAACGAAGAAAGGAGTGTAAGAAGAATATATGACGCGATGTGAATGGAAGAAGAAGCCGGAAACGCCCGAGGAATACATGACACGATCAATTAAATCAAATTCTTGAGTCAGGCCATGTCAGAAGTCAGAATAATAGAAGAAAATGTATGAGACGATGAATGGATGTGAATTAAGCATTAAGTGTATGCCAAGATCGAGTTGTTTGGTGGTCCGTCCTCTCTGCCTACCCCTGCGGGGAAACGGCGTGATGGTTAGTTAGTTAGTTAGTTAAGAACGTCTTCTGTACCCGAGATCCAAGTCTATATATATTACTGTGGTAGATACTCAGTATAGCCCTGGTGAAAGACCACCATTCAGAATCTAAACGTTGCTTAAAATGGCTTTAGTCGTGTTTGGTGATCAGATCTGGATAGCCAGGTACCTCTCACCCTTCCTCCTCCTTATCTCCTTCCCCGCAACATTGCAAATGTTAAGAGTTGATATCACCGCCTATGACGGGGGTTTGCCCGAGACTCGCATTTTAATTAATTCCGACGACTTCGTAACTATAGCAAGTTGTTTTTTCTGAGGTAACACTGGGAATGCATGTTATTTATATTTTAGATTAATAAAAAATGTGCTTTAAGATTAATTTTTTTCACGTAAAACGTTTTAAAAATTTTGAAAAGCGTTTTACAACTATAACATTAGCGGTAGCGATCAAATTTTATTTTTCTAAAAGATGAATTAGTAACTTCCCGAGACATCAACCTGAAAACATATGTTCTTTTAGGAACATATTCATCGGAATTAATTAAAATACATCCCTCGGGAACTATCATTTTTTAAGCCCGCTGAAGCAATCTCGACCCTATGCCCCTCAAAAACGCAGGCCGCGGACGCGCCAAATAGTGTTTTACGTGTCTGTCACTTACGGCATTTAAATGTTTAGTTGCCGATCAACATTCGGCGAGTGAGGACGTGTTACGGCCCGATGCTACATTGACTTATTTCCTCACATTTTTTGTTTATTCTTACGAATACTTGAAATCTAATATTGAAATTTTATGTTTTTTTGTACTAAACTTCTTCTACAAGTAAGTAAAGGTATTTTGAATTTTTCCGCAATTTAATAAAACATGTTACTTTCTAGCACAAAATTTATATTTTTAAAGCGCACAGTGTGCTAGTTTTAATGAAATGCGGACATATAAATATGTACATGTATGTATATATTTTACTGTTTTAAAGTATATTTTTATTCTTAATATGTTTAATATTTATTATTTAAATTTAAATATTTAAAAAAGTTTTGCGGCACAGAATTTTTTTATGTGTGTGGAGGCATAATTTCGGAATGTCAAACAGCTGTCACGAGTAAAAACAATTATACGCAGATTTTTTTTGTATTTCTTTTTAAATTAACGTAATTATACATACGATTTTTTTTCGCATATTAATTATTTATCCGTGATGTCCGGAAATTATTGGAACAAGAGGAAAATGCTAAATCTAGGAGTCGTTTTAGAGAAGCTTGAGTCCGAAGTTGAAATTTTATTTGCGGCACGTTCCAGAGTGGTAGATACTCTAAGTATCGCCCCGGTGAAAAAACAACATTCATAATCAAAACGTTTCTTGATTTGGCTTTAGCCATGTTTGATGACTAGATCCGAATAGCCAGGTACTTTCCAAACTTCCTCTTCCCAGTCTCTCTCCCTTCCCGACTTCCTTTACCGTCACAACATATCCCGAATAGAAATCCTATCGTCCCACTGGCTCCGGACAGTCAAAACTCTGGTGCGGTATTGACATGAAAATAAAATACTTAATTAAATAAAATGTATTTGCGCACGCCGGGATTTGAACCCGCGACCTTCGGATTCGTAGTCGAGAGCCTTACCATGGAGGCCGTCAGAAATTGATCGTGGAATTATATTCTTACTGGCTGGTTCTATGCAGAAATCTCCTAACAAAACATACCAATACTGAAAAAAAATGTATTAAGGATTTCTTTTCTCCTTTATTTAAATTGAAAACAATTATTATTACGGCGCTCCCTTTACGCTGATATATATATATTGTTTATTGTTATGAAAAACTCACTCTTGTAACGTCTTTCGTTTCTTCTGTAAAATTTTAACTTTTTCCTAAACACAGTCGATTATTTGAAATAAATATTAGATAGGTAATTTAAATATATATTTCATTTTTCATCTGATGATTCTAATTTTGTCGCTTTATATTCATATGTTAAGTAGCACCCTCACTATATTTTTTCAGATTACATGTATCCTACGTAAACATTCTTTGTTTATGTAACCAAATTATTTTTAAGATTTTTTAAAACTTTGTATTTAAATAAAAGTTTCAAAAATAGGTGACCAAATATTTGACGTGAATAAATTAATTAAAAACGAAAATCGTTTGATTTTGAGTTTATATTGGCCTCGGAAATTTCCACCCAACAAAAATGAATAACCAAAGAAAGGATGTGTGATTTATGATTATTTGGGAACTCTCATATGCTGCAGATGATCATAATTTACCACTGTACGGAACCATGAGTTTCCACAAACAATGTAAATTATATTATTACCTAACTATTGCTAACAATAAACTTAATTTTCATAAATGCATTTAAATATCATACAGAAATTCATTTATATTTGTCCAAATAAAATCGCGACATGTCACACTGTGCAACAATTTTTAGCTGCGAACGGAAAGTGCGCCGTGAAACATCAATTGGTCCGCCCGCTAACTCCTCCCACCGGTCTTTAGGAACGCCCTTAAAGGATTTTTTTTTTAGGGTATTGTGTCCTCTTAAATGTGATTTTAGTCGACGTGAACTATTGTTTGTTCGTTGGCCTTCTGCAGTTTATTTATTTATTCTAATTGTACAAATGTTTGTAACATTACAGATTATTTACATAATTCATTATAATTCTACCGTTTATGCAGCGTATATGCAATTCCAAAAATTCTGTAAATGCGTTATAAGACACGAACCAGATCGATTTCTTAATCCACCATATTTAGGAAGTACGTGGCTCTCCCAACAGGTGATTTCACAAGTCTGTGCGGCTCGCTCGACTGTACAAGAGGTTGTGATGACGTCCTCGATAGTGAGATTCTGGTACAAAGAAATTTATTTGAGTCAGAATATCACTGCTAAATATTTTACCGTACAGTAAAAGAAAAAAATATTTTTGCAGACCAATACCTCTACGTGTCTCTGAGGAGTGGTAATTGATCATACCCAAAATATAAATAGATTGGTATCATCCGTAGAGACACAAAAATAAAAATCTTAAAACATTCTTGTTTACTCTTTCTTGTGTGATTGGAAACGATGACAAATTACCAACATAACGATAAAAAAACTTTATTTTATTTATTACAAAAAATATAATAATTCATATCATCGTATTATCAATATGTTAAAATATTTGTTTATTTCTTGTTCTTCTTTTAATCTACTCTCCATGAGTTGAGTTCCAGTAGCTCCAATGTAAGAATGACATTGAAACATAAATACCAGTATATTTTTTATTTTTTTTTCTAAAGTTAGTTTTCATAGTTAAAATAATTTTCAATATTTCAAAGCCCGTCAAAACACTCCAAATCTATGGCCGGTCGGTTTTGATCAGTGTTGTGGTTAGAATGTCAAATGTCAAAACATGAATGAGCTTTACTGTACATAATTTTATGTTCTATTCGTGGTAAACCTAATAACTAAACATAAGTAACAAAATTAAATACCTCTTTAGAAACTTTAACTCAAAGAATAATTATAGTATTGAGCATTAACATTATCATAATATTCGTATTGATAATTGGTTTGCTTATGAATACTCTAATTTCTTATATTAATAATATATTTTTTTAATATTGAACAACACTTATAGAACTTAAAGTCACCAAAATTAAGTTAAAATTTCGCCAAAACTAAAAAAATACATATTTAAAATACAATACAAAATCGAAAAATAAAAATGTCCATAGTAATCCAAAAAAAGAATGCGCACGTGACGTCAGATATTCCAAATGCAATGGTACCAACATAACAAGGTGTTTTGATGATATGATTTTTTATTAACTTTTAAATAACGATTTATAAATACTACGTATTATATATTCAGAATCGGCGTTTGCTGATCTGTACGAATATGTATTTTTAAAGCCATTATATTTTTCACTGGAGTATCTTATTGGGGCAGTCCGCTCCAGGCGCCATTTTTCCAAGGCGCCAAAGTATCGATAATATCTAACACCTAACACAGCGCCATTGAGGTGATTCCGGACTGCAAAATTTTGCATGCGCCGGGCGCCGTTTGGCTCAGGGCCGACCCTGAGTAGCTCGTGGTTGTGGGAGGAGTATTTACATACCTACATAATAAAGAACATCTTAGGTGATATGTAAACAATATTTAAAAAAATCTTATTAAATGACTACAAATATAATTCAACAAAATAATTTTAGAATAATAGGTCCAATATCCAAGTTCAGGGAGTGACGCCAAAAAAACAAGGCGTTCCGCCACTTTTTTGCAGCAAAATAACAAAAAATTCACGTAATATCATCACTTTTGTTGCAAAATAAGACCACTTTTCCTTTAAAAAAATAGCACCGCTTTTCCTTAAAAATAACGCTAATTATGCTCCATATAGAAGGTATCACACCATGCAATATATTATGTTAACTTACATATTATGTTGTCTAAAAATGTTCCAATGTATTGCGGCTCTATTTAGTTCTAGTTCATGCATAGTCAGATATAGCCAGCTAAATTTACCTTACCGATGACCTTGAAATCATTTTTATGTAAAATATTTCAACAATTTTATTTCTGGAATATTCTCTTGGCTGTTCAAATATTTTCGATAAACCCTTCGGGCTACTGTTTAAATTTAGAACTTATGAGTCCTACCTATAATGAAACCAATTTAAAACTTTATTCCACAGTGGAATAAAGTTTTAAATTGGTTTCACTATATCATTACTCCACTAAGAACAGTTGCAAAAATAGACATTTTCGAACTTATGATTCGTTATTATATTTAAATGTTAATATTTCGAAACTCATATTTTCTCGTTTCTAATATGTACATTAATGATTATAATAATATTTTGATTTAAAAAAATGATGTCTTTACCACACAAGAGTCCTAGCTGCCCTGAACCAGTGCCAGTGGGACTACGGTATGTTATGAGACTGAAAAGGGTGGGAAAGGGAAGGAGATGGGTAAGAGGAAAGTGGTTATTTTTACATCAAAAACTCATTTACATATATCGGGACGTACCCACCCGACAAACTTTTACCAGTGATTCCTGAGTTTATCTGAAGTAAAAAATGTAGCTAGCATTTTGGTTTCCGGTGACTAATTATTTTTTCACCTAAAAACATAAAATATTTAGTAGGTATTGAACAGTTGAAGGTCGGGGCGATGTGTTGGACGGTTACTCGTCTGAGTGACCAGTGACGACATGTGAAAGAATTGTTTATTTTTATAATAAAAAAAAAATCACCGGAGACCAGAATGCCATCTACATTTTTTACTCCAAATAATCTCAGGAATCACTAGTTAGGTATGTCCTGATACACCCTGTGTATTATACCAAAATCCAAATCACGGCAAAGGCGAATAGTTACTACTATCAGTAATAACCAGTGGCGGCTTTTTCTGATGAGCGGTTGTGCAGTGAACTCCCAAAGAAAATCTACGGTGAACAAAACTCACTTGGATTATAATATTACTACAGTTTGAACAGCGCGCCACTACTCCACAGTAAAAAAATCCACCAATAGGATCACAACGCGGCGTTTTATAGGTGCGAATGCCGGGTCGCACTCTCGGTGCTAAAAAATCTATGTGATATTCCGGATATTTCATGCAATATAAATTTAGTGCCAAAATGTGCATCAGAGCCAAAATGCGTTATTTCGATTCGCCGCGAGCTAGTTTTTTGAACACCTCTCAAAATGAAACATGAAACCGAAAAGAAAAGGTATCGGTAGCAGCTGGGACTCGAACCCAGGACCTCATAGTCTATCCGGAACCTTCCGCTCTATTCCACTGAACTACAGCTACCCCGATCCGTTCCGTAATTTTAAATGGTATCGTACTTCGATTTCTGAGAACTGTTTATATCATAGTCGATTAATTCCCATATATTTTTGGCTACTACCTTTTTATCATGACTACAAGATTCTACCGAATTTATTTGTAATATTTAGATAGTGTCTTGGATATACCTATCCGATCTTTTCAGTTGCTACCGATATCTTTTTCTTTGTGTCTTTTCGGTTTCGTGTTTAATTCTAGGAGTTGTTAATTTAATCTTCAATGATTAAAAATATATTACAATGAGGTTTATAAGCTTCAATAAGTTATTCCAAAATTGAATAATATTATTTCATTTTTATCTAACTAGCTGGAGTACCCGGCGTTGTCCAGGGTTCTGAATGATTTTAAGGATATTTTTTGAAGTGTGATGTGTTACCCCTACCCCTACCACTACTCCTACCCACATCCCCACCCCCACCACTACCCTACCCATACCCCAACTCAGTAGTTTTCCTCTTATTTTGAACGTCAAGTGAGTAAAACTTCATCTAGCTCGGAATAAAACTGTAGACTTGTATACAAAATATACAAACAAACGAACACCGCCTGGGGCGCTCATCTTTAACATAAAAATGCTGTAGGTATTTAACCGCCCTACCCACACGAACGTGCGTGATACGTCCGCTATATCATCGCCCGAACGCAACAAACCGTATCCCGTACGTTCAGGTTAAAAAATAACGAAAAACGTTCGTATACATCAAGTTCGTTCCTGCGTTATCGCCTTTAGTATGCCGAGGTAAGCCGAAGCTAACGGATGTGTTCGGTTGTTTTCGTATTCTCCCATACAAGTCACGCCGCTAATCAGTGATACTCCAAGCACGTGGAAAAAAAAACGATGTTTTTTTACCTACTTTTTGAAAAATAACCCAAAGGCAGGGCGGTTAACAGGTCGGGTCGAGGTGGGGGGTTGGGCGGTAATTCAGCTGTGTGGTCTTTGAAAACATGTGAAAAAAATTGATTGCATTTAAAAATAAAAAATAAAAACTACAAAAAATGTCATCAGAGACCAAAATTTTAATTTACATTTTTTACTCCAAATAAGGTCAGGAATTACTGGTTAAAATAAGTCAGGTACGCCTCTCAACGCCCTGTTTAGCTAGAAGATACCTACTTCTCCACACCAACTTTTGAAATGAAGCGACTCCACAATATATAATATTGGATAAAGAAAAAAAGTTGCTCACAGAAATCCGAAATTCTTTCCTTTTTTAGACCACGAACCGCCGCTGCTAATAACGTACCTACTAAATGCATGATTTAAAAACCTTCAATGCAGATTTTATTGCATAATTAAATTTATTTATTGACTATCTTGCAAATTCTGGTTTTCATTACACCTCATACATATTAGTATACCGGTATTATGACATTTGGATATTTGCCAAAACGTCTGCCTAATCTCAAAACCCAATTCTCTTGTTTATGTTAATTTAATATCTCGGTTGCTATTCTATTTTACGTAATTTTCATTCAAATTACGCGAGGGACATGAAAAATACAATGTCTTTGTTTTATTTTCTTACAGAATGGAGTCATTAAAATTAAATTCGGAAATGATTAATTTTACTGCCTTTTGTGAAAAAGCAAGCATGTGAAGAGATGATAAGGTTTTTTCCTATAATTTTTCCGCCATTCGCAAAATAATACTACCTCCAGCCATTTATTATGGTATTATAATTTTTTTTAGGTAGATACTAAAAATATATTACGCTCTTATTATTCTGTGCTGATTTCAACCGAAACAGAAGGTACTCTCAGTATCGCTCTGGAATAGAAACGATGCTTGAAATAGCTTTAATGATCAGGTTTGGTTAGCCAGGTTCTTCCCAACCATCCTCTTCCCATCTACATCCGCATCCCCACTTCTTTCAGCCTCACAACATCCCCCAAATGAGTATACCATAGTTCCAATGCCTCCAGACTATCCAGAACATAAAACTATGATTTATTTATTTATTGTTTCTTTATGATTGTATTCATACTCTTAGATCCAGACAGTAGTTAGCGACTCTTGCGGTAGGTACCACAAATAAAATATACCTTGGCATTTAATTGTAGATATTTATTATTTCGAATCTACAAAATGTTGTTACTATGGTAACACCATGCTACCCGCTTTGTCTTCGAAATATTTTCACATATTCGCGTTTGACGTGGCAAAGCATCGCAATTTTTTTTTTTTTTAATTTATAATTTTGATTTTTATTTTTTTTATTTATCTGTCATATTTCGATATATAAAATTTCAGAAAAATACACCAAGAAAATCGCCTTTCCACGTAATTAATTATCTTCCTTACAAAGCATTGTATAATAAAACATATTTAAACATATATTTATCTTAGAATGTGATATAGAATCATCTCTTTTCGGAAAGTACCATTAATTTCTGAATGCTATTTGGTTAAAGTAAAACATTTATGCACTTGGACAATCGCGTTTTAAAAACTTAATTTGATTTTCCTATGAGCCATCTTTGTTGTATCATTAAAAACCTTTTAAACAATCGCAGCGCTCCCAATTTTCGTCTTCTTTTAAATGTCAGATTGTAGGTGTAAACTTAATTTTTCCTGTTTTTAATAGTCTTTCTTTTTTATGATTAAAAAAATCTTGTGATTATTTGCCTCCCTGTTTTTTCTTCGCCATTTTAACGTGTTATCGTAATTTATTAACTAAACCTTTTTAAAATGACAGTTTGCAAGCTAAAAAAACCAGTTAAAACCGCCGCCATGCGGTATTCGCCCGACATTGTCGTGACCGTCGTATTAGCGCCATCTCTTGCCCGCACTTCCAAACGCAACGCTGTTTGCTGAAAATATTTACACTTGGTTCTCTTAAAATCACGTGACATGCTCTGCAATCCTGCTATCAGAAATAGAATTTTATTTTAGCAGTAATTTTGGTGAAATTTCACGATTTTTATTTATAATTTAAATTATCACAATTTCACAATGGGCAATGTTAACAATTTTTATCTCTTACTTATCTCAAGTACCTATTTAGTATTGAAAATGAAAAAGAAATTCACAAGAATTTGAGAATTTCTTAGAAAATTAAGAAAATATTAGGAAAATCTGAAAGATCTCTTATTTTTCTCAGTTTTATATGATGTCTACCTCCAGGGCCGGTCCTATGGAGGCGCAATTGGAGCAGTCTGCTCCAGGCGTCATCTTTCCAAGGCCATGATAATGTCTAACACGGCACCCTTGAAGTTATTTTACATAATAAAGACATTACACAAATATTATTATTTACAGTGACACTACCCATGGGTCTGTTAACACACCCAGCGCTTATAATTTATTTCAAAAACCCCGTTGAACTCATTTTTTTAATTAAAATTTTTATTAGGTAGTATTAGTTTGTTGCATTTTTGTGCAATATATATACTTTTCTAATGTATGCTGATGCTTGTACTTAGACTTTACATATTCGTTTTGGAACGGGCATTCCGCGCGCCGCTCCAGACCCACATGTTATAGTCCCACATGTTATAGTCATCCATGCTGCAAACCGTTACATTGCAAACTTTACTTTTCTGCGCAGTGTCTGCAGTAGAGAGTGAAATGATCCTTATTTACCAAACCGTCAGAGAGCAGACTTATTTGTGTAAAAATATATATATTTTTAATGTAAATTGAAATAAAATTTATTTGTCTACCTACGCCATCATATTCGGAGCAGTAGTAGGGGTAGGGGTAGGGGTAACACATCACAACCTCAAAACTTTCCTCCAAACCATTCATAACCCCAGGCAACTCCGAGTACTTCAACTAGTATATATAAAAAGACGAGTGTCTGTAGGTGGGTGGGTTTGTTTTTTAAACAAATCAACAGTTTTATTCCGAGCTTGATGAAATTTTGCACACTAGACCTTCAAAACAAGATCACTGTCTACATGAGAGTTCTAAAAATCACCCCCATCCCCCTTTCCCTCCCCTTAAAACAGAATTTCGGTTCTTGATGAAATTTTACTTGAAGGAAAATTACTGACCAGGGTTAGGGGTAACATATCACAACCTCAAAACTTGACTCCAAACCATTTGTAACCCCGGTAACGCCGAGTACTTCAGATTGTATCTGATAAATGTTTTATTTCCTGTAATTTCTTTTTTTTCAATTTTTTATTTGTTCATTTTTTGTCAGCTAAATAAACCATTCTTTTAATTGCAGGTTCTCACCGAGAGATTAGCGGAGATCGACAATGCCCCTCCATTGTCCATCTTACCGATCTACTCCCAGCTTCCGTCCGATCTCCAGGCTAAGATTTTCCAGAAGTCAGCGGATGGCGTTAGGAAATGTGTTGTGGCCACCAATATCGCAGGTAAAAATATTTTGTGATACATAAAAAAATTTATGTATCACAAAATCTGAAAAGTTGTTTCCATTCCTCTTCTATGCACAAGCAAAAGCTTTCAGAAGAGTACACAGTATGATTTAATTTTACATAATGATAGATTAACCTCTTGTGTTCCAGGTATCAGTGGCGTGTAGTTCATAAAGGCTAAAAAGCTGTGCCTACCCTAAGAAAATGAACCATAAGAAGAAAATATAGAAAATTTTAAAAAGGCGACATGTTTCTAATAAAAATCTATTTTTTCTGTGAATTTAGCAAGAAACTTGTACCCTCATTTATTCAGTTGGCCATAACAATCAGCGGGAGATGATAATAAAAGTCATTTTCAAATATTCAGTGCACAATTCGTACCCGAACATGAAAAACTACACACAGCGTACCCTTGTTCATAGAGCAATACACACCACTGCCGGGCGTAAAAGACGTTCTACGGAACATCCGCTTCCTGGCTTCAATTTCGAAACAACTCACTTATGTTTTTGTAAATTGTCTTATCAGATAACGTATCTATTTACCAAAATTTTAGGTTTTTAGTACAAGTAATTTTTCCATCATAGCTACTTATTTTCAGAGAATTGACATTTTTCTCCCTCATATCACTAAAAAAGTTAAATAAAGAAATATGAAACGTAAATATTTTTTATCAACTTTGACAATCTGAAAAAAAAATTTGCCTCATTTGGTTCTTTTGTTGATAAGCGATTATGGTTCATTTAAATATTTTTTGCTTTTAAACGCGCTACTAATTGTACCAGTCTGACTGGCCGGTCTATATCAGCTATCCTTAGCGAATCCACTGGGAATAAGCTGGCATTCGCGGTAATTAATTTGGATACGCCATAATGCACCTTGGCGTTCTACAAAATTAAGTTATTTCATCATCATCACTGCGCAACATTCCAGGGTTGGATTTGGCCTCCTCTACAAATACTCTCCACTGGATGCAGTCCCTATTGATTTACTTCCAGTCCTCGATCCTTCCCATTCTGCTCCAATCCTCCTCCGAGCGGTTAATCCACCTCTTCCTCAATCTGCCTCTGTTTGTATTCCTTAAAAATAAATATTTTGTTTTATGTTGTCCTCTTGTGTATTTAATGTGTGTTTGTATATCTTTGTTTTCAGAAACATCTCTTACTGTTGATGGAATAATATTTGTGATCGACTCCGGTTTCTGCAAACTCAAAGTATACAATCCAAGAATTGGTATGGATGCGTTGCAGGTAAAACAAATGTGCAGAACATTTTTTTCAGTTATGAAATCATAATAATTTTACACCATCTGATAAAATTGCTAACCATGTTTTTATAGTCCCCCAGCTGTTTGCGATTAATATTGCTAATTGTATCAGTGGTTTTTAACCTTTACGAATTTACACTTTTTTGATTTATAAGAAAAATTTAGGGAACAACAACGTCACCAACTTAATGTCATAAAACTTAACAATAGAAAGTAGCCATGAATATTGATTGCTGTAATTCAAATGATGATAAATTTCAGATTACACAACAATTAAAAAATAAGCATATTAATCCATATTTGTGAAAACTTTTATGCTATAGGTAAAAAATAAGCTCAGATAATATTTTTTTTATTTTGGGTACTCTGTGTGATGTAGATTTACCAGTTTCCCGCTCGCACCACTAGTTTCTGGACACCGTGTATATATGTTGAACTTTTAAAAAATATTTTTAATGCAATACCTGAGCTTGTTGGCTTTTGCTGATTTTCATTTGGAGCGTGCAGTTTTTTTTCATCTCCGAGCGACCTCTATTTCTTTTTACTTGCTATGAACTAAAGTACCGCTAATATCTTCATTATGGCCACTCCTTCTTTCATATAATCACCACAAGTAAGAAAAAGAAAGGTTACGACGGAGCTATCAGCGACAGGACCATAGTGAGACTTCACTAAATTATAACAATCTTTTTCAGATATACCCCATTAGCCAGGCCAACGCCAATCAGAGATCGGGTCGTGCTGGCCGTACTGGGCCTGGTCAGGCTTTCAGGCTCTACACGGAGAGGCAGTACAAAGACGAGCTCCTTGTCACCACAGTTCCTGAGATTCAGAGGACCAACCTGGCCAATACAGTGCTGCTGCTCAAGAGTCTGGGAGTCAAGGACCTGCTGCAGTTTCACTTCATGGACCCTCCGCCACAGGTAAAAAAGAATATATATGTAAGATGGTTTGGGCATGTAGAGCGAATGAACGAAGAAAGGGGTGTAAGGAGGATATATGTGACCTGAATATGAATGGTAGACGAAGTCGGGGATACCCGAGGAAGACATGGCACGATTAAGTAAACATACTTGAGTCGGGCCATGTCAGGAGTTATACTAACAGAAGGATATGTATGAGACGATATATGAATGTGAATGAGGCAAAGAGTGTGTGCCAAGACCGAGTTGTTTAGCATTCCATCCTCTCTGCCTATGCCCGCAGACAATCATTAGTTAGTTAAATAAACCTAACCTAACTGTTTTTTCATATGTTTTGTTGTTTTGACATTTTCCAATATGAGTAGTCATGAATCCAATTTATGGTTTTTAAATTTATCTCTCTATCTTAATTGCGCCCTACTATCGAGTTTAGTAACCACTACTAGTCCAGAGCCCCTAAAATACCTGATCAAAATCCATTGACGTGTGCAAAAATGGATAATCCATTTGATAGATTCCTTCGATCTTAAAGGTGATAATGCAATTTTTAAAACATAACATCAGGTCAGAATGATTAGCTTGTTCTACCAGCATTTCAATGGAAAGTGCTCCAAACACAGCCGGGAGTACGCTAAATGAATTCCCAACATCTGCACACATTGCAAATTTATCCGCAGTATGTTTTTACGACTCCTTTTTTTGTCTCGTTCCCCGTCTTTTTTGCGCTTTCAGTTGAACGGCACAAGCCGCATTGATTGGTGGATTCAAATTTTAAAATTTGCCAAAACTTGGGTAGGTATTTTATAATTTCAATTAATTAGCGCATTTCTGTAGAGTTACAAGCGGCAATACCGCGTAAACTCTAACTGATTTTCAGATAATTCTATGACATTACCACATATGTACCACAACTAATTTTGCACAGATGCATACGATAGTAAAAATATATTTTCTAATATAAAATAGGAACACAAAATAACTGCGTACATTTTTTTAAAATTATTGACGAAGTTGCAAGGTTTTTGTTCATCCTGAACATTATGACAAATGGTTCTTCCCCATTGGACTTACACCGATATGTTTATAAAATGTTTTGCCTTCTCTGCATATTATCTAACAGTTTCTAATCTGAAATATTGTTCGCATAACGGAAACATAATATTTGACCTGCACTATCATTTCGGGCATTGACTATTTATTTACATTTTGCCGAATTTTATCTTCGAATTACTTAACCCATTGGATTTTACGGTGAGAGCAAATGTGTACAATGATTATATCCCAATTGAAAAATATTGGTAATGCTGCTTTTCTTATTACGTATTTGCTTTTCTTATTATGTTAGGAGTAAACATCCGCCTTTTTTGTTTTCTCAAACAAATCCTCTACTGCTACCATAAACTTTACTCTAAGTTTATTCCTCATTGTAAACACAACTCTTTGACGCACAATGTTACAAGCTGAGAAATCATTATATGTAGGAGTACACATCTATTATGTAGCTATATGTCCTGCATTCTGTTATTCATAAAACATGGTATACCATTCATCTTTGCAAAAATAGATTTTTTCCTTTTTCTGTTATTCAATACAGTAGACGCTCTTTTAACCGGCCTTGACGGGACCGACCCAGGGACCGGATAACGAGAGGGCCGGTTGAAGAGAGGGTAGTGAAAAACACATTTAAAAAAACACTTTCGCAAGGAAGAAAAAAAACACAATTTTTTCAACTTTGTTCGCCTAACAAACAAAGATTTTTCATACTCGATCTGTGTGCAAAAATCTTTAATGGCTTTTGTTGTTTTGGCGCCAGTCTTTAAGCGTACTCTTTCCAACATTTAGTTGTTCACTAATTCGTTGTACCGATTCACCCTTTTCAAGTCGCTTGATAGCTTGTAACTTCTGCTCCATTGACACAACAACACGCTTCCTCTTAACTCCACTCATTTTCTTTAAAAAACCACTTTAGAACATTAAAACACCACTGCAAAATTTGCGATGCTAATCACAGAGCAGACGCAAAGTGACTGACTCATAGTCACGGCGCCGCCAGATGTTCAAGTTGCTACTTGTTTGCGTGTATTTTGGGCGCTAGGCATTCCTAGAAGAGGCCGGTTAAAGCGGCAGGACGGTTAAAGCGGCGGGACGGTTAAAGCGGCGCCGGTTACGATAGCGTCTACTGTACACACTGCACACTCTTTTTTATGTGGTCACCACGTAAGAATTCTAACCACCCAGATCCAGCGAGTCTATGATACCCTAAATATTTATTTATTTATTTGTGTACACCCAAATGGGCTATTACATATTAGGATACTTATTATAGCGATGCAGGAGGAAATGGTTTGCTCATACAAACAGTGAGAATAGTGCCTCCCACACGTATGTTTCCACCTGCTTTTCTCGATCTTCTCTCCAAAGCGCCCGCTGATACGCCAGATCGACCTACCGGCCGAAATGTTGCTTTAATTTGGGTGAAAAAAGTTACCACACTTCGGAGGGTAGGCCAATCCGTTGATCGACTGATCTCCACGCGGAATTGTATGCGTAAAGAGTTTTCTCAGAGATCGGAGCGATGTGTGGCCTGATACATGATACTACGATTTAAATGTTTTGCTACAGCTATGACCATAGATATAATAAGATAGACATTGCTATGACTATTTACCAATTATAATAATAACGTCATATCATAATTATCCAAAAGATTATAAATTACTTACGTATGGACAGTGCAAATTTAAATCCATAGTTTATTTGCAGTGTTTCATTAAAAAAATTAACTAATACTGTAGCGTCCGGTATTTTGTCCAACGCACGGATCCGAATACTTTCTCCCTCACACGCATAGGGACGTTTCGCTCAGCAACTATTACCTCGCTGCCCGGCCGAAAGGACACCCCATCGGTCCAAGCTACCCCCACCCAGCACTAAGGGGTATATAAGGCCTGCTGACCTATATCAAATCAGTGTAGCCGGACTCCTGGTAGAAACAAGCAACGGCATCCTAGTGGTCATTGCTCAGTCACCAACCCAATACCAAGTCGAGAGAGCCCTATTGGTCCTCCTTGGGAATTAAAGTAACTGTGCCCTAGTGGACATTACTTGCCGTGCATCTTTTGCCCAACTAAGAGACCGCAGGTCCTATGTTGGAGTGTAACTAAATACGCTAAGTGTTAGTGAGGACAATCGTGAACTTTCTTTTAAACTCTCAGTGATTCTATTTTGTTCTAAAAATTGTTCTGTACTCTTTACTAAAATTATAAGCTTTGAACCCGATATAAGATAAATAAAATGGACATTGTGAAAATCGACTATTTACTTACATTAATATTAATACCCGTCACAATAATGTTTTTTTTAATTTTTTATTCTTTGCTTTTGATTTTCCATAAGCAGTTGGTGAAAAGCCATAAACAAAAACAAAAACAAATGCGCGGCACATACTCAAAGGCTTACGTGTAAAAGCATAGGATGCCGATCACTTAGAAAACCTACGCTTCGGATTGACGGAAGATCTGGTCGTTCGTATTGCAGGTCGCTGCCTTTACACATATGTTTTTGCGGACGTATTGGAACGAAGTATGCTGAGATCTTGAGTTCAAAGCGTATGTGTAATGTCCACTAATGAGTGATGAAGTAGTTATTGAAGAGATTTGATATTTTTACCTTGTATCTACATTCCTTGCAGGTAAATACATCAGCCACCTCTGCGTACGTGTCACTGACTGCATGTATTCTAGCAGGGGCATGCATACCATAGAGGCTGAAAAGCAGTGCCTACCTTAATAAAAGAGAAAATAATTTATTTTTTATAGTAAAAAAAACATTTTCGAAAAGTGTAATTTTTGGATTAATATGAAGAGTTATACCATAATGAAATGTGTCTACTTACCTAACATATTTCTACTTTTTTCTTAATCTTTCCTTAATAAAAATACTATCTTCCTCAAGATATTTGTAGATATTTTTAGCCATATCAAATGGGATACATCGCACAAGTCACTCAAAAATGAACCCTATATCTGCCTGCAATTTTCAAGGCCACTTAAAGTATGCAATTTTATGGAATCGAAAGTCTACAACCTACCTTTGGTCATAAAGCAATGCACGGTACTGCTTTCTAGGTACAAGAGAGTATCTAAATGACTCGGTCCTAATATTATTGTTACATTTAAATATATTTTTGGATTGAGTTCGCGTTGGTATATGAAAGGCAGTTAGGTAAAGTAAATAAAGTTAATGTTGTAACGGGGTATTGAATGTTGTAAGGCAAAAGCAAATGTTAGAAGGGAAGGAGGAAGGATGGAAGATGATTGAAGATTTTAGGTCACATACCAAATAATGGATTGGCTCGAATTGAATTGGAAACTAACATTCATTTCATTACGCATGGTTTTCTAGCAAATATGCAAATTCTTACTTTAACCGCTTGTGTGACAGCGATGCCGGAGCGGCACTCTGACATTTGTACCCGTCACGTGCCAGTGATATCGGAGCGGCATTCTCTAACAATCCATCCGACTTGACTCAATTTTATAGTATTTTGAACTCTAAAAAATGCTCCTAGCATGCTAAAATATATTTTATTCACCTGGCAAGGAAATAATATATTTTAATATTATTCTATCTTGTCGTTTTGTCTCATATTTGTTTTATTTGTGAAAATTGTGTCGCCATTGTGGAAGCATAATCGACCTTGGAATGACGAATGTCATATAACTATATTTATTTTCATTGTGAAGGACACTTATTTAGCTTTAGGAATATATAATAAAACCATAAAAATAAATTTGGATTTCTTTATTTTCCTTTTTTATATAAAATTAGAGAGAGAAAAATCGTTTCTCTGAATATAAGTTGCTATTCTGGGGAAACTACTGCTATATACATATAATTTTGATAAATACATAAACGCATTATCTTGTAAGACTTGTAATTTACAAAAACATCATTTTACAAAGCAATTTTGAGTAATTACTAAATTACTGTCATCTAGTACATTCCGCGCAACCCTCCATTTTATGGCTGGCACACTAGAGGGTTTGTATTTGGCGGGAATGCGGTACACCAGAGGTTAAACAACAATTTGTTTATCTTATTTTACAGGATACCTTGTTGAACTCAATGTACCAGCTCTGGATTCTGGGAGCCTTGGACCACACTGGATCCCTCACACCAATGGGAAGGCAGATGGCCGAGTTTCCCCTGGACCCTCCGCAGTGTCACATGCTGATAGCTGCTGCCAACATGGGCTGCAGCTCTGACATACTTATCATCGGTAATTGTTTTTCTCATTTGTCATTGAATTAAGGGTGAGAGGGACATTGGAGAGTTATTATTTATTAATTCAATTATTAATTAATTATTACGCAATACGATAAACAAAAATGTTTTTAAATAGAAAAATATTTATTAAATATTTTATAAATTTACATAGGCTTAGCATTTATCAAAATATAACCAGAAATATTACTTTTTCTGTCCATCCCATTGTAAGTTTTACAAAATATTTAAAATACGAATATGATTTTTAAAGTGAAGAAAAGTATTTTTAATCCTTTATCCTCGCGTTTTTGTAAATAAACGTAACCAAAGATTTGTAATCCCATTACAAAAAAAAAAAAAATTAAAGTTACGTAATGTTCATGAAAAAATTAAACTACACACTGTTATTTTTTTTTAATTTATCTTAAGGACAAGTTACAGAAAAACCTTCACAGCATTTTTTAAGGATATTCAACCTTTTAAATGTTTTTGTAACATGCATAGAACGGTCAGAAATGTGTAATATTTCTGATTATATTTTCATAAATGCTAAGCCCATGCAAATTAAAAAAAAACGTAATAAATATTTTTCTCTTTAAAAACACCATGTTTATCGTATTGCACAATAATATTATCATTATTTTGAATTAATAAATAATTACTCTCTGATGTCCCTCTCCCCGTTAATGGATATCAGATTATGCACACGTTTGGAACCATCTAAAGTAAATACAATATTAAGTCAATTCTGAAAACTTTTTTTTAAGTGACTTCTAGACTGACTAGCAGTTTCTGCTCGGTTTCACCGGGGTTTTGGCATTCTTTTTTTTTCTTTTTGAATAATTAAAAATATAGAACAAGCTATAAGGCATCTTGTCCAGGCATATTATTTGACAGTTAAATAGATATTTATCTAGCTCTATAGCTCATGGTGGAAAGGACATTATGAGCGTACGTGAAAATATGTACGAATTTCATAATGCCAATCATCATAATCATAAAATTTGCCTTACTTAGAAATATCATTTTCATTGTGCTCTATGGAGCTTGAAATATACATTTGAATATAAAATAATTTGGCCAGGTTCCATATTTTTTAATTGTACCTTTAAAAAAAAAAATTTTGAAAAATAGTATCGAGACTTGGGCAAAACAAAAACTAGTTTTATTTTTAAAATCACTTCTACAGAACACAACAAAAAATTGAAGCATGCGAACAGTAACAAAATTACATTAATTTGCTGTCTAATCTGTTTCTCAAAAAGATCAACATCAAAGAGATTTTTTTGCATCGTTCCTAAATCCGCTTTCCTAGATATTAATAATATTTTCTTTGTTTTCAGTATCGATGCTGTCTGTGCCTTCCATATTCTACCGCCCCAAAGGGCGTGAAGAAGAAGCAGATGGCGTTCGTGAGAAGTTCCAGGTTCCAGAATCAGATCATCTGACTCTGCTCCATGTCTACAATCAGTGGAAACAGAACAAGTAAGTTTATCATTTAAACCTCTTTCCTCATTATCTATGGTGGAAGAATGGTATGCGTCCGTCAATGAGATATACATATATTGCAAACTGTCAAGATCTGACAAAAGTGTTTAAGCGTTTAGCAGGTATATTAAAAAAAGTCTCGAACAGTGGACTCTGACATTATGAATTTTGCACAGTTTTTTCTGTCTCGAATTTCTAGATCAATGCAACTATTTTAGGCTCGCAACATTATTTTTCTTTCTTTGAGCCATTATGGAGCTTTGAAAAACCATTAAGCTTTTAAAAAATTAGACTTCTTTAAGTTCTATCAAAACGAAAATATGATTTGTAGATTATCTCCATAACTAGCGTAATTAAAAATAAAAATTCGTTATACACACTGACTTCAGAATTAATAGACTTGCCCTAAGTTCCATTTCGTCAGCTGGAGGAAAAGGTCACGTGACACACATTTTGGCACCAGCCCAGTTCACTGCCGCCCACGTTTATTTTGTATGATTTTGACTACAGTAAACAATATTAAAAAATTTATAAAAAGGGTCAAACTAAATACTCGATTTTTGTAAACAAGCCGAACCTCTTTGGTTATTTGCTGTTTTATTCAAATTGGCGGCACACCTAACTTACCCCCCCTTGTTTTGGTTTCTTTCCCTTGCGTGTTAGGGCATCTCTGTGTATTATTTGCTCTGTGGTTATACATGTTATTTTACTATAGAAATATTTTAATCTTTTTGTATTTCAATCCTCTTCCATTTTCAGCTATTCCTCGCATTGGTGTACGGACCATTTCATCCACGCCAAGGCAATGAGGAAGGTACGAGAGGTGAGACAACAGCTGAAGGACATTCTGATGCAACATAAAATGCCATTGGTTTCCTGTGGAACTGACTGGGATGTCATCAGAAAGTGTATTTGTTCAGGTTAGACACTCAATACAGAGACATTCTACATGGCTCCCGAAAGTACTCGATCATAGCCCTTTTGTGACCCATCTCTCTTGTTACTAATCCACTCCTTTTAATGAAGTTCACCAAGGTAGTGATTGGGTGTTTGGCGACATCTCCTGATGAGGTGTGCGAGCTTTCTTCCCCTCAAAGCAGGACATTGGAACCATAATTGAATCGTTGTTTCTTCATCCTCTTCACTTCTACAGCTATTGGTGCTTTCCATTCCGAATAGTTGCAGCTGTGTCTGAAAACTTGAGAAATAGCCCCATGTCCTTCTATTACCTCTATTTTTCCCTCTTGTCAAAAATTTTCATGTGTTTTTATTTATTGCATTCTAGCTGAAGTACCCGGCGTTGCCTGGGGTTATGAATGGTTTGGATTAAAGGTTTAAGGTTGTGATGTCTTACCCCCACCCCAACCCAGTAATTTTCCTCTTATTTTGAATGTCAAGTGTGCAAAATTTCATTAAAAAGTACCAAAATTTTTGCTTTAAGGGTTGGGAAAGGGAGATGGGGGTAGTTTTTCGATATCTCGTATAGACGGTGACCTTCCTCTTGTTTTGAAGGTCAAGTGTGCAAAATTTCATGAAGCTCTGAATAATACTGTAGATTTTTATACAAAACAAACAAACACCTCCCAAACAAGTCACTCTTCTTTATATAATGGAGAAGGTATGTAGATAGATATACCTGAACAGAACAAATTTTTTCATTAATAGCAATTCTTACATTATCTATGGTTTTGTTTTCCATAGCTTACTTCCACCAAGCTGCCCGCCTCAAAGGAATCGGAGAGTATGTGAACTGCAGAACCGGAATGCCTTGCCATCTCCACCCAACGTCAGCCCTCTTCGGCCTGGGCTCGAGTCCCGACTATGTGGTGTACCACGAACTGGTGATGACTGCTAAGGAGTATATGCAGTGCGTCACAGCTGTGGACGGACACTGGCTGGCTGAGTTGGGTCCCATGTTCTTCTCCGTCAAGGAAACGGGAAGGTAAGATTAATTCATAATTTCTTCAAACGATTGATATTCACTTTGTGTCATCATTATTAATAAATTGATTAAAAAATATTCTCCACTTTATAAGTATACATAGATATCTATACAACAAATAACAAATATTATAATATAAGTATTCATATATTCCTGATGATGAAAGCATGGCTTTCGAAACATGTAGTTATCTATGTAAATTTATAAAACGGTGAATACTAAGTGTATTTTTTAATTCATTTAAAATTGATTCAATTGTATTTCATTTAAGTAAATATTTTCGTTTATGTAAGTACTTCATAAAATTTTAAATTCAAGGCTAATTAATTATTTTTCAGCAGATGAAATTTCAAGATTCATATGTCATCATTCAGCATGTAATACTGCGAATGTGACCATTTTTCAAATATTGGTATTTTAATACCATTCGATTGGTAATCTTTTTCTCCTACTACATTTACAAAATGCTGAATATTTGTTAAAATGTTCCTTTTTTGGACAATTTCTAACACCACGTGTGGGATTTCCAAGAACAATTTCACAAAAACGGCGCTATACAAATCATCCAATTATTATTATTATGTGTTGTGGTTTTTTCTCTTTCCTGAAAAATTTATTTCATGTCACATTTGCGGTATTGCATGCTGATATTTTGTTCATGAGTTCAATATGTTTATTCACTAAATATTACCATGGCCCTTACCTCTTTGTGTGGAAAAAGCTAGCTGGAAATGGGTGCGTGCCGTCCATATAGGTACAAAGCACTGTCTACCCTACTTTACTCGCATAAACGTATATGTAATATTAATTATTGCAAGAAATCAATCACTTTCAAAAATACTCTCAAAGTGTTAACTAAGAATTGTAGAGTTGCACTCGCCGCACCGAACGTACTACTATAAAAGTGTCAATGGTAGGAACTAATGCCCGTTCTTCCCAATCCTACTGACCAACTAAGGACTTCAACAACAAGGAAATTTTTAATATTTCAACATTCCAAGTATCCAAAAAATCTTTGCTAAAATTATTCTAGTTAATCATCTTAAAAATGAGAAAATGGCTACGACTCTTCATGATCGTAATACCAGAACAAAGCAACTAGACAAGATAAATATACCTAAATGCAATACTACTTTTGGACAGAGAAGCTCTGAATTTTTAGCTGTAAAATTATATAACAAACTCCCACTTAATATCAAAAAAAATAATTCAATCAATAATTGCATTAAGTCCATCAAAACTTTATCAAAAACTGACAACTGTTCTCAAAAAAACGTCATAGAAATTACTGGAAAGACCCTACCCTAACCTTGAAGTTGAAATATAGAAGTCGCTGAAATCCCTTTATGCAAAACCTGGTCCGCCTCAGCACAGGATCTTCTAGTGAGGAGGACTATGAAAAAAATTCTATAATATACATGTATTTTTAATATTTATACCTTACCTTAAAATATCATAATTATATAGAAACTAATTTTAAAAAAAAATAATAATAATAAAAAAAATATATAAAAAATAAAATAAATAAATAAAAAACTGTTGAGCTGAGATTTTGCCACAACACTACTCAAATGCAATTAGGGATCAAATTCACGCTCATGCTAGGGAATCGATTCTACTGGATCAAGCATCGCTCAACAAAGGACTAGTTATAAAAAGTGTAAACAGAGTGAAAAACTGTGAAATGTCAAACCTCATTTGTTTTGTAATCTATTTTTCGCGATCCAAATGTTGAATGGCAACGATTTATTTAACTGTTTTCGAATGTCAAAAACATTATGCATGTTTTAAATAAAACTAAAGAGAACCTAACTTATTCTACTTATTATAATCTACATTCTGGCTTATTTTTTACAGAAGAGAAATGTCAAATGTACCAAACGAATAATATACTTTCGCGGCATTAACAAAAATCAAGCTAACACTTTATTTTTAACGCATACATTTGTAAAATATAAAATGTTGGTTTATGTATTACTTTTTAAAACAAATTATGTGTATTCATAATAAATACAATATTATTTAGTCTACATTAATTTTACCCTAAAAGTTTTTACTTTGATGTCATTTTATTTTCAATGAAAGTAGAGGGGCACCCTTAGGATGATCAATGATAAAAAATGCTTGGAAACAGGCGAATATAGCGTTGCTCAACAAAACAATTGGTTGATCGGTGATCATTCGAAAAGTTGGGAAAAATGGCCATAAATATGCAAAATGACACACACGTCGTATTTAAATGTTGTCTTCATCAGACACAAAGAATGTGCATGTGTGTGCAATGCTCATTCAATGGATGACTCATTTGTATTAGTGTCAGAAAGGCCATGCCTTTCGGTACAAATATACCCCCACTATCAGAAAAATATAGCAAACAGTGCCATCTGTTAGTACCACTATTAATTAGTACATCTTTACTAACAATATAATGATAATTCTTTCGTGCAAAATTGTGCGGTCGAAAAAGTATTAACATTTTGTATATCTAGAAATTGACTTGTAATATTTTTATTTAGTTTCAATACATTTACTTTTCTATTTGCATAATTTCTATGGCACAAGATAATTCAGAATGTTTTACGCTAGGGGTTCCTGTGCTGAGGCGAACTAGGTTTTTTTTTTAAACTGATAGCTCTTGTCTTGTGAAAATTATTTTTCTTTGGTTTTTTGATATTTTAAATGTTTGATTAAAACATTCTTAGCATAGGTATTTTGGATGTTAGGGACTGCAAAAGACTTGAAGATTTATTTTGTTGGCGCTCTTATGAGGGTTTTTAGGATGTTCTTTATGATACCTTTTTGTGACTTTTTAGACAATTTTTTCTTATGATTTACTGTTACTGATCCCCATCTTAATATGCCATATTGGAGACTGAAGTGGCATAGCGCATAGTAAACTTTTTGATATCATTTTGACATAAAATGTTTCTAATATATATTTTTTTAAATATGTGTATTTTTAATACCATTTATGTCAGCATCCCGCCAAAGATTTTCATCTATTTCTATACCAAGATATTTAATACTTTCTGTATGTGCAATAAGGGGGGAAGAACATTGTGAGAAATTACTTTGGCATTCGTGTAATTTTAGATTGTACTCTTTCCCCGGTTGTCCTCTTGTGTCAATTGAAAAAGTTACGTACTTTGTTTTACTCACATTTTACGTAAGTGAGTTAGTTTTGAAGCATTTTTGTTAAACAATGAGTCCACATTAATCTTCTTTGAAAGTATTTTTCCAGTTATTTTCGTTAAATATTATTACAGTATCATCAGCAAAGGTTACTATTTTTCCTTTGATGGGGAGAGCAGAAATTTCATTTATGTAAATGAAAAATAATAATTTAAAAATTAAATAATAACTTTGTTTACATCACTTTTATTTATACTTTTGCCTACCGGGTTTCGTTATTACCGTAGCTTCTTCAGGGCAGTATACAACTAAACTAGTTTAGTTAAGAAGTTACGGTAGTAGCGAAACCCGGTTGGCAAGTATAAATAGAAGTGATTTAAACAAAGTTATTGTTTTATTTTTTAAATTATAATGTCACATCACCAAGTTACCGCTTCATATGAAAATATAAAAATAATAATGCTCCTTGAGGAACTCCATAGTTTATTGAAAGAGACTTATTCGTTTTTCTACCAATTTTTGCATGCATTCTCCTCCTGATACATCATTTTCATTCTAATTTAATTTCCATTAAGTTGCAGTGTTGTTTCAGATATTCCAATTTTTTTAAAATTTCAAACACAATGTTTTATGATCAATAGTGTCGAAAGCTTTTTATAGATCAATAAATATTGCCAAGCATCTTCTACCAGTGTCTAAGTTTTTTGTAATTGTGTTGTCGACTTTACTATTGCATCTGAAGTATCTCGGTTTTCCGTAAAACTGTACTGTCTAGAAGATAATTTATTATCGTTTTCCAGATACTGTACAATTTGTTTTTTTATAACTTTTTCTAGATTTTTGAAAATGTGTTTAATAGGCTTACTTATTGGACGGCAGTTATAAATATCGTTTCTGCTTCCATTTTTATAAATTGGTACTATAGTGGCTTTTTTGAGGCAAGGTGGAAATACACATTTAGATATGGAAAGATTAACAGGGTATGTCAGAGGTGGGATCAGTTGGTTTTGGAGCTCCAAAATATCAGAAAAAACCCTTGATTCTGTGCAGAAACAGGCGGTCCGCTTGATAGATTCGCCTATCTTAACAAACGGATTGCAATCTTTGGAGCACAGAAGTCATATGGGAATGCTTTTTTTTTTTTTTTTTTTATATGAATACCTTACAAGAGTCCCAACTGCTCCCAACCGTCTGGAGCCAGTGAGACTATGGCATTCCCAATTGGGGAATGTTGTGAGGCTGAAGGTATTGGGGAGGGGAAGGAGAAGGGGAAGAGGAAGGTTGGGAATACCTGGCTATTCAGATCTGGTCACCAAACACGGCTAAAAGCCATTTCAAGCAACGTTTCAATTCTGAATGGTGGTCTTTCACCAGGGCGATACTGAGAGTATCTTCCACTCTGGAACGTGCGCAAATATATTCTATATTATTTTTAAATGAATTAATTGTGAAACAACACAAATTAATTAATTAAAAATTACTTGCGCACGCCGGGATTTGAACCCGCGACCTTCGGATTCGTAGTCGAGAGCCTTACCCCTCGACCATGGAGGCCGTCTGCTGTCGTAATGCTGTCCTTGTTCTACCGTCCATTTCAATTAAAGATGCTCTGAGGAACTAGTGTCATTTGATCCTTTCGACACCGGTGCACAGTCGGGAAACACGCCCAACATTTGTACACAGTTGACATTTGTCACGTGAGAACAGGTCGCTTCTACGACTCGTTCTTCTGTTCAACAGCTCGGCTGTGGAATGATCTGCCGGCCTTTGTGTTTCCTCCCTCCTACAACATGGGTCTCCTCAAGACCCATATCCACTCCTTCCTATCCTTCGATAGACCCTCCACACATCATCCCCAAAGATGACATAGGCCTTAAAGGAAATTATTTCCCTCAGGGCCTCCTGTGTGAAGTAACTGTAAAAAAAAATTTTCTTTTCAATTTTTCTTCATTAGTTAGGGATTCTTTAATATCATTTGCTAGTTTTGATCCAATGTTAATAAAAAAGCTATTAATGTACTCAAGAAGTTTATCAGGGTGATCTGCAAATGAGGTAGGGATTATTTCTATGTTTAATTCTTGAATGGATTAGTCGATGAATTTTTTTTTATTAGTGATTTCATTTAAAATCTGCCAGAGTTTACAGGAATCATTATTTATTGCATTCATAGATTTTTCTCTTGTAGTAGTTTTCTTTAACATAAATATGCATAAGTGAAGCGGTTATTTGAATACTTGATGTGGCTTAGGTAAACCCAACTAACATCAGCTAACTAACACATATCTGTTTGTACATAATTAGTTAAGAAATATTTGTACAGGCCCTTGAGGTGATTTTTCACAAAAACGGCGCTATACAAATCATCCAACTATTATTATTATTATTATTATCAGCTAAAGTCGGCAGCTTAAATTTGATTCTTAGTGAAAACTTACGTCTGTGATAAGTTTTTTAATATCAATTAATTTGCTGTTCTTCTTACTGCCTACCCTGATTCAATATTCTGTGCACGCCACTCGCTGGAAATTACCTTTTGTAATATAATACATACATATTTAAAAAAAACGATCCAAAATTTTCGAGAAGTGATATTAGCCCGCTTTACTGTACTCTGGGGAGCCATATTAATTAAAAATATGCAGATAAAAAAAAGATAAACCTGTTATAAATCTGAACTCAGAGATATAACATTTTTTCATTGTTTTGATAAAAATGTACATACATACATACATACACACATATATACATATTTTATTAAATTAAATATCCATGTATTATTGCATTGTTTTCTTTCTGGTTTCAGTGGATTTAGATAAAACGTGGTATAATAAAACACCAGTTGACTGTAAATCAAAAGCGCATAACCCGCATTTGCAAAATATTGTCAGAGATTAATTTTATCATGGATTATTTCTAAAATGCTTTCGTGTATTATTGAATTTTATTATCAAAATTTCGAATAATATTTTACTCATAGACATAATGTAATTTACATAATATGATTGTCAATTATAAATGAGAGAATTTTAAAAAGCTCAGTTTGTGTAAGATGGGCTACTTTTATTTTTTTTATATTATGTAACTTCACATAGGAGGCCCTGAGGGAAATTATTTTTCTCATGGCCTATGTCATCTTTGGGGATGCTGTGTGGAGGGTTTTTTTAAGGAAAGAAGAGGAAGTACTGAGAAGGAAGAGGGTATTGGGGGTAGGCAGGAATCTGGGGTTCAGTGTGTTCAGGAGTGATGGACGTATGTATCCATCCCTCCTACTGCAGTGCAAGGCGATGGGTCGAGAGAGTCCAGCTGAAGAGGTCGACGGGTCTTCTTCAGCTAGCCTTTCCCGATCTGACCCACCACAAAGCTGGTGGGCTGATACTTTCTCCGCCAAGACCCGGACATACCTCACCCCATGAACCCGAGCACCCCTGCCAAGTCACCAAACGCAGCGAACCACTTGGTGTGACCTATGGTAGGGGTGTTTGTTATCCAAAAAATGGTTCCAGAGCGGCGATACCCATACCCGCCTCTCAAACTGAGAATTATTATCATAGATCGAAGATATTGTGTCAACTTTTATTAGGAAGGAAACAGTCATTATTCCATATCTGTATTCGATTCCACCTTTTTTAACATCCGTATTCTCTCAGTTATTGCATTTCAAATCCTCCATTTCTACATAATGATAGCATACATACTACGATGCCTCATTTTTAATAATCTTATAACCTACATAATTATTTATCATCAGATCCGGTCGAGATAAGAGGAAGCAAGCTGCTGTACATCTGCAAGAAATGGAGATTCAGATGCAGGAGGCGGAAAAGCAGATTGCAGAAGAAAAACGCATCAATGATCAAGATTTACCCATCAAGGAGGAAATCGCCACACCCGGATCATCAACTCCGCGCAAAACACCGCAACGACTTGGACTATAATTTGATATTTTGTAGATGACATGTTATACTTGATATTGTCATATGATTATGTTTCGTATCATAAGCCTGTACCTCTGTTTTCATTTTGATTTCTGTTCATATTGAAATGCTCCATCTACTGAAATTGGAAACTCCGCTATCACCAATAATTGAACCAGTAATTTAAAAAAATAATAAGAATCCTTGTAAGATGACTGTATTTATGTATGAAATTTACAATTGGCAATGCATAAACTACACGCATTGGTAATAAAACAGAGTCTTACAACTTATCTTATATAAAAAGCACTTCTGTTTTAAAATCCCTATATGCAATATATTTATATATATATTATACATATGTATATGTAATTTGTTAGTAACACCTTTTGTGTTTCTTTTTTTTTATATCTACGTACACAACAAGAAACCATTTCTCTAATATATTCATAATTCACAATCACAGCGAGGTGTCCAACAAGTCTGATGAATCGATAAATATTTCAATATGGCCACCAAAAAGAATATATTGTTTTAAATTCATTACGTTTGCCGCTAAAATGTATATTAGCACGTTCGCTGCCGGCTTTGTACTGTGTAAGATTGATGTATGTCACATTTTTAGTTTATTTTAACCACTTACTATAAAGCTATAAGAACCTAGTTAAATGTAAATAGGTAATGTAAGTTTTAAAAACCATGTGTCGTCGAAACTTTCCTTAACGTTCAAGCATAGTGCTGGAATAAAAACAACCGCTTGCGACAGATACCGGAAGCACACTGACATGGAAAAAGTAATCCGGCTTGGTCTGCCTATGGGAGTGAGCGACACCTAACAAGACAACGATGCAACTCCCATGGGAGTGATCGGCAGCGAACGTGTTAACTCCTTCCACATAGCGCAGTTTCATACCTCCTTGTTCTAACTCCATAAGCTATATGAAAAATTATTAGCAATCGCTTTATTATGCATTATGGCGATTTCAATACACCATGCAATTATTATCATTCATCTACTTGTATAACATTTTTTATTCATATTTTGTGTAGTAGGAAGTAGGAACACATATTTAACTTTTTGTAGAAAAATATTACTGACAGTTAAATAATTCATTGGTAATACTCAAATATTGTGTGATGAATGTGAAGTCCATGAAACATTAATAAAGTTATATATTATGTCTACTTGCTTTTTTTAATTATCCACTTGAATAATATTTTTGCTGATGTTTACAATTTACGTGTGCGGTTGTAGGGGGTGGGAAGGCAGGTAGAAAAACAGGGGAAGAAGTTGTAAATAAGAAGGTAGGACAATAAAGTTCACCAAAAAAGGGATTACACTGGAGTTGAGATAAGAATACAGAACGATTGAGTGAGAGTTTGTCGCGAAATTGTATTGTTAGTAAACTTTTGTTATTTATATTTGGAACACTGAAACAAGTTCAGTGAAGGGGCTAAAAAACTTTTGCACATCATTTGAATTTTATAATAGAGTACCTACATAATGTAAACATGCGCCCTCAACGTCTATACTGTTTTCTGTTCACTTCAGGGAGTTCGGGGGAGTGGCTGTGCCTTACGATATATCTAAAAAAAAACAACATTCTTGCGCTTTCCTGAGAGTTAAAATCTTTTAATCCTGTTAATTTACCAATGCACAAACGATTTCCTTAAAGAAAAACACCCCATGCTGATGTATGTTGATAGGTGATTTGTTACTGTAAGATTAATATCAGAAAGGTTTGTATTTATATGTTCAAAAAAAAAGAAAACGAACGAAGTTCTTTTTTTAGCATGTGATTATTTTTGAACTTCACATGGCCTAAAACAGTAATTATATTCCTCTAAGTTATCGAAAATTCAATAAAATGGCGTTTTATTGTTGAAGCCGTCCCCGCACAGGTTACGCCTAGGGCCGGTATATCTGTACCTTATCTTTATTAAGTATCACTAGGCATTTAGTCAATGCACTAGGCTTATCTTGCCAGGGCTTCTACCAGAGAGAAACTTAACGGACGTAAATATCTCTCTTAGCTAGCGGATCGATTGATATATACCGATATATGGGTAATTTAAATCATCCAATTAAATGATTATGTACCAATTTATGGTATGTACTTATGTTGTTATATTACATGAAACTATAAAAATAATTTTTCAATAAACGCCGATTTATTGGCACTAAAACCGAAAAATCCTGATTTACGATTTTAGGTTAAAAAGTTGATAACCATTCTCTGACATTATTTATTAAAGGTTGAAAATAAGGACGATTTTATAATATTACAGTAAACAAAACGTTTCACATTAGAAAAATTACATCATTCGTTTTTTTGATGTCGGTTAGCTTGTATTTTGCCACTATTGGTATATTAACTCAATGAGACTCCATAAATGGCCATGGGGAAAAAATAAATATTTTTAACGGTTGTGGCAACACCATTTATAACGTCAAACGCGAATGTCTTGAAGTGAATAGCAATTTGCACTCAGAAAAGATAATATCTTAAAATGGCGAAAAAAACATACGATCTTCTTTTCAAATTGCTGTTGATTGGTGACTCTGGAGTTGGAAAAACATGCATTCTCTTTAGATTTTCCGATGATGCATTCACAACTACTTTTATTTCCACAATAGGTAAGTCGTCACCTTGACTAGTCTAATAGGGGTGGGTTTCTTTCAATCAATGTTCTCCTTGTATCATGTTGACTGTTATTGTCTGGCGCCGTTTTCTTTAACATTCCTCGCATTGCAAAAGTTTGCTCCAAAATGACGTACTTATGTACGTTCTTTGTTTTTGCATTTTTTGAGATCAATGGCTACCCTCAGTAAATTACCTACGCTTTTAAATTGTTTCTAGACTCTGGACTGTATGTAAATACGTTTGTATTTATAATTTACCTTTTATATTAGTATTCTTATGTATACTGATGCATTTTGTATTTTATTTGTGTATTTTTTTTAATTACTGAAATATATTTGCACAAGTTCATTACCATCATTTATAATTTTTTAGGTTACTGTTTTTTTTTTTAATGTTAATTAACGTTTGTTATTCATGGTACGGATCCATACATTTAAGATCTAATCCAATGTTTATTTAAAAAAATGTCTTTCATTTTGAAGGTGAAATAAGTCATTCTTTTGGTAAAAGTTTGTGTCGACTGAAAGTAAACTAATCATCATATATAACATAAAAAGTGTTTATGTAATGTACATATGTATCCACCCTTTTTGTGTGTTGAAATGTTTTGTTTCTCTATATTTTCCCGATTTACTTTTCTCTTTGTCATAATATTGTGACTAAAAATTGAAAATGTGTGTAAAAGTGCATTATTGATTTAAAAAATACTCCAACTCCCTGGTAAACAATTAAACAAATGCAATTTATTCGTCACAGTTTAAATATTGGCATAGTTGTTTATTTAAATGCCTCTGATAAACAGCTAAATAACCATTCATAAAGTAAAGTTAGAAGATAGAGGGTGATTTGTTTTAAAAAAAACTAACTGACCTTGTACTTCTTGTTAACCCTATTACACACATATTGTTTTATCTCATTTTTCAGCACATGAATATAATGAATATTATTTCTTGTTTCCTATGTAAGTCATGCACAGATAATTATTATGCTATCTCTCTTATTCACTTCCTCTGTGCAAGTTTTTTTCCTAAATCATGAATAAACTAACTACATAGTATTATGTAGAATAACTGATAACGTAGAGCACATTAAAAAACTTTTACCAACTAAGAACATTTTTTTTTGTATATCTCCTCTTTCTTTACACGGCAACGAAGAGTATAACTTTTAGATTAACACTAATACACCTACAAAATATTTTCAGAAGTTACTTATCAGTCATTTTTTCATTTGAATATCACTTCATGCACTGATTTTTTTACACATTTTCTCTGATATTGTAATTTGAACACGGAATATTTTACACAATTAGAAAATGGCATAAATAATGCAAATATGTATTTTGATTACTTGCAATACTTACTGAGCCAAACGGCACCTGGCGCATGCCAAATTTTGTCGCCTTAATGGCGCTGTGTTGGGTGTAGGATATTATCATTGCCTCGGCGCCTTGGAAAAATGGCGCCTGGAGCGGATTACTCCAATTGCGCCTGCATAAGACCAGCCCTGGCAATACTCTTAATTGAATCCTACTTACCCATTGTTTTTATTTATTTTAGGAATAGATTTTAAGATAAAGACAATTGAACTTCGCGGTAAGAAAATAAAGTTACAAATATGGGATACAGCCGGCCAGGAGAGGTTCCACACCATCACCACCTCCTACTACCGAGGAGCTATGGGCATCATGCTGGTCTACGATATAACGGATGAAAAGAGCTTTGAGAATATAGTCAAATGGTTACGAAATATAGACGAGGTAATAAACTTCTTCAATAATCCTGTACATTTCCTCTTTGTAAACATTGTTTAATCCATTTTTTCTCTTCTTAATTCCAATTGTTAGTATTCTTTTTACATACATACCAGCAATCTTTCCAATTCACATTATCATCAATTAAAAAACCAATAATCAATAAAGGCCTGGAATTTTTTTTATGTACTACTTTGTCACAGTCTTATTTTTTGTGTCATTTTGTAATATATATTATAATCTGATAATTACCCATCTCATTACTAACTAGTTTGTCCTTTGAGGAAGCAGTGTTAAACTGTGCAGAGTTTGTGAGGGAGGGAAACATCTTTTGAAATTATATTTGTATTTTTTTCTTTTTAGCATGCAAATGAAGATGTTGAGAGAATGATTCTGGGAAATAAATGTGACATGGAAGACAGGAGGGTAGTCAGTAAAGCAAGGGGTGAAGCAGTAAGTATTTTTTTATTTAAAAAATGTATATTGGTACCTATTTACAATTTATGTCTCAGTGTTGGCCACACTGAGTCTTCGAGGGCGTTCACCTCTCTCCAGAACATCAAATTCATTTTCTCTAATGGATGGGTTGGGGTTTATTTAACTTGTCATTTGCAGATAATTTATCAGAATTATTCGCACTCTGTAGCTGATTTGCTAATGTTCAACTCTTGTTATCTGTTCAAATGATGAAATTATGTTTTAATTTACATAAAACTAAGGAGTGGAAAAATAAACAAGGCTATTTTAGTTCTGTCTTACTGCTATTAATCTAATTCAATTGATGAAAACTAAGTATGTATTTTTGTATGCATAAAATGAGTTAATTTATTTTATAGCATTTTTGGTTCCGAAGGCACAGTTACTAGACATTAAAAAAAAAAAAAAAAAACATGTTTCAGTTTCATTATAATGCCATAGTATTGTTTTATGAATTCATCTTGAATTTTTCAATTTATTATATGATGTTTTATATAAATCGGGGATATATGAATTAATTTGTAACGATTGCAACTTTTTTATGTAGGTAAAATTTCAAGAAATTTTAATATTAGAGTTAAGGAACACCGAAAGTTTTTAATTAATAATAATTATTCTGAATTTGCCAACCATGTTTTGGAAACAAATCATTCTTTTGATATAAATAATGGTTTCAAATTTTTACATACAGATACAACCGGTTTACAATTAGACAAATTGGAAATTTTAGAAATTAGAAGATGTGTTAATAGTCAATTAAATATAATTAATAATCAATTTTTTTTTTAAATAGCTTTCTCATTTTCATATTAATATTAATAATTTCTTTTTTAATTTCTAATGTAAATTTGTTATTGATTTACAATAATTTTTTATTAACATTTTTGATTAATTACTTACGTACTTTAATCAATTTTTGTTTATGTTTATAATTTGTCTATTCTTACATTATTGTGTTCTATGTTTATCATTTGTCTATACTTGACATTATTATTTTTTAGTACTCTGTATGTCCCGATGAGGAAAGCTTTGCTTTCGAACCATGTTGATATGTATATATTAAAAAAGTGGTGATTACAAAGTAATTTTTAATTCATTTATTATGATTGTTTCAATGTACAAAATGTGAGATGTGAGTGTCAAGTACGAAAAACTAATATTTCCCAGTCTGTCTGTTTAACCTAGTAGCTGCGGCATGGCGTCACTAGAACCATCTATCCGTTTAAGGGGACAACGCTATCAGACTGGTAACCTTACAAAAGCGACAGGTCTGGTACAAGTGCAGTTCTGCAGAGTTGTTCCAAGCTGCAGGCATAGGGTGAAGACTTTCATCGTTTACTTGTTTCTATGAATTTTGTTTGATTTGCAGATAAGTCAGGAATACGGAATAGCATTCATGGAGACCTCGGCGAAAAACGACACAAACATTAACCTGGCCTTCTGTCAGCTGGCGGAGGCCATCCTGGAGAAGACGGCAGGCCGCGAGGCGGGGGACACCCAAGACAAGCTGCTGGTGCAGGGGGGCGCCGCGCGCAGCACCTCCGGGGGCCGCGCCTGCTGCTCCTAAATCACTCAACCATCCCGCACCACTCACCGCAACTTCACACATTTCTCATTGGGATTCGATTCTGCTAATTAGTTCATAGCCGCTTAGAGAGTTGCCAAATACATACTCTGAGATTGTTCTTTCTGTTTCCTGTAAGTATTGATGTAGACTTATGCCTGCTCTACAATCTCCGTGAGACTACTCGAGGGAATGTGAGAGTGTGGTTGATGGGCTCGCCTTGCTTGGCCAACTCGAAGGGTGCGAGGCGGACTCTCTAAGGAAGTGGTACTGGTACCTGTGACTTAGCCGCCACACAGCCAATAATAATCTCAACAACTGCTTAATTGGAGAGTAAAGAGGTAGCACTCAAACTCCCTCGTCTCGTCAAACATCTTATTGAACATCTCGATGAAACGTCTTACCTTTAAAGTGTAGAGTGGGCATAATAATGGCACTCACGGTTACAAAAATGATGTTGTAAAAGCATTGTGGATGGCTCAAAACCTATGAACTGCGTCATCGGTCAACGGCCACCCAATCATGGCATACTTCACAGTATGCCTGCTTTCATAATGTCACCAAGTTCTACGAGCGTCCTATAGGAATCTATATCAATGCCTGTAAAGTATATTTTTTTATCCAGCCTCTTTATAGACCGACATTTTTGTGTAATACGTGATTGTTTTTGCTGAGTGTTACACTTGACACACATAGTCAGTCACCTCTTGTTAAGTCTAAACTCCCGATTGCACTTTAGAATCAGTGATTTTCCAAACGTTCTGAAGATGGTGTATTCATTTTTACCATCCTCAAATAATGAAGAGACTGAGATTTCTACTTTTACAAATCGACATAAACTGATGGACATAGGTGGGAGCAATACTTTTATTATGACTCACCTACAAATTATAAGCCCTAACAATAATGTTTTTTTTTTTTACAAATGAGCTGCTGGTTTATAATAAATTATTTTGTAGACAGAATATTAATGTTTAAATAAGTGCGTAAGTTTAATCTTCATGTCAAACTTGCTGTTTTGAATACGTTTCATAACATTTGTAATATAATATAATATAGGTGTCTTTAAGTGAACCTTAAAAGAATGTATAGATCAATCAACTCGTGTTTATCTCACTTTGTCATTGAGTGCTTTAAAATCTTATTTCATTATATTCAAGTATGCTAGGGTCATTTTGTACGATTCTAGTCGGGAATGGATAAACACAAATAATTATGTGAAAATGCTTCTTACAAACAAAATGAATTGATCCATAACTTGCTAACTTATTCTACGTGTTGTAGTTATAATTTAACTAATTGTTATATTATGTTTGTAGTGGCTTCTTTGGGTCCTCTACTATTACATTTATGATGTTGATACAATGATTCACCGATCTCCGCAATAAAGCAATATTTGATCAAGTTTGTTGAGTGCGAATAGACATATCCTTAACAAAGCAAATATTCACCATTCCTGTTCATGTTCTTACCTATAATTACTATTATTGTACTTTGATGTGTATTTTTATATCTTCGATGTGAACATTAAAATACTTACAAATTTACAGCCGCTTTCTTAAGCGGTGTGTTTGTCCCCGATTATTACGATGATACAATTCATTTTTATAGGTGGCACCGTTCATTTGCAATCATTTTTCTTTATAGCCAAACAAATTGAAGTTTTACCATTCGGTTGGTATACCATTCTTGCTAATGTGTAGGTACTTTATCTCGTTGATATGAAAGCGTAGAAAATAGCTTTTATTTCGTTTGCATTTTAATCCTGTTTGGACATAAATGTTACATGAATTTTGATGTAAATTAAATCTTGAATAATTAGTACTATCTTGTTATCCTAATCTCATTATTCTTATATTAAATCAGTGATTCCCAAATTGGTTTGTACTTCTCCCCACGGGTTCTATAATCTCATCTTCATTGATCCTGTTTACCCCTTTATTGAAGGTTTCCGTAAACCAAACCAGGCACATAAATTTCACCCTGCTGATAATAAAACAAACTCCTAACATAAATTTCTGTAACGCTATGTTACCCCATCATGAAAAATTAATTATTTAACGATCTATGCAATTCTAGTGGTCAATTATTTTAAAATGAACAGTCAGCGATCTGCACACCTTCTACGGGATGACCGCACAGCTTCCGGCACCTGAGGGGGTGGTACCGCTCACCTTACTTTGGGAATCACGATGTTTGATGTCCTACGACAAATCAAGAGCATAAGTTTTAACCAGTCCTTTGAGATGTGCAGACACACCAATTAGTTTATGTTACGCTAGTCTTAATTCGCAATCTTTAATAAAACTAATAAGAGATTCTATAGACTACATATTAAGGATGGGCGGTACTTGACTGACGGGAAGGACTTGTACAAGAGAGCTAAGTATTGTCACTGAGTCCAGTTTGTATGTATTGTTAATTGCCAATAAGTCTGTAGAATAACTTTTTACTGTAAATCTAGTATGTATGTATTCTCAAAATTTAAATGTAAAAATAAAACTTCTCACCTAACCCTTTTTTATGAGTACTAGAATAATCCAATTGGAAATTTGGTATGATTAAAGCATGTCGAAAATAATATGTACCAAAACTGTTGCAATACGAAATACATACATAATATTATGAAGAAATTAAATCTTGTCTAATTTGTTTAAACTTGAATATCAAATACGATTAATTTTAATTTCTTTTCTAAAAAAAATCTCAATATTTTTTTATGAACCTCTATAATAATGATTAGTTTAGACCCACGATTTAATAGTACATTTTAATTTATTTGATTAATTAATATTTTCCCTTTGAAACGTGAAAAGGGTGTTTTGTTACCGATTTTACATCATCGAGGTTTCATTTTCCGCCGTTGGGTCCGATACATATTGATTATGGTTGTTAATGTATGATTGTGAAAAATTTGTCAAAAAATGTAAATTATTGGATGTTTTGTCCATATGCTTTTGGCTTTAATAATTGTTTTCAAACTCAAGAGGTTGCAAGGCTACAAAAACTAAAATTTACTTTTATTTTATCAAACGTGAGAATATTGTATTATATCATTTGCTATTAAATACATCCTTTTGTAATTTCATGTTTCTTGTATTATTTTCGAAGTAAGATTTGTGAATTATGTATCACATTTACATGATATTTACACTTCTGCTGTTGTAAGGGGAATCGAACCCACAACTTCCCAACTCAAAGTCAAATGTGCAGACCATTATAGTGGTGAGACTCTCAATAATAACTCGTGCATCGTGGATTTGTATTTATTAATCTACAAAATGTGTCTGCGTGCGTTACATATATAGATGGTGGAATTTCAATATACATACATATTTATGAGATTTTTAAATGAGAGCAATTTACAAAATTTTTGATTGAGATATCTTATTGTGGGTGGTGTTTAGTCTTTAAGCAGTGTCGTTGATTCTAGCGAAGGATAGATTTTGAAAGAATCCAGACTGCAACAGAATGTATATCCGTAAATAGGACGGTCGTAATTTTTGTTTTTCAGGACACTACTCAACCAAGTTATCTTTGAGCAAACATTTTCGCAGAACATTTGTTTCTTTACGTCTTCCAATCCAATAAATGGATTATTAATGGTTACTATGGCAACCGCTTTTGACTTTTCTTTATTGTGAACTACGGCCCATAAATAGTGAGGTAGAGGCACTTTGTCACCTTGCAAAAAGATGCTTTTTTCTTCGCCATTCGGTGTGGACAATTTTAAGGTGCCGTGCGTCCCGACTATGACTTCAAAGGGCTTCTTCTTGTCCTTTGTGTACTCGTCTATATCTGTAATCAAACGGTTCCAATTTCCATCGGCTACCGTTGTCCAAGCGCCTACAAAGTTTGTCTCAAACTTTTCTATTTCGTAAAGCTGTTGGCTGAAAAACACCTTCGGCAACAACTTCACGGCTACCACAGAATTCTGGGCAAAGTCAAACTCTTCTGTTAGGAGCTTTTTAACCACCGCGTTTGTGGTTCTATAAGCCGACAGCATGTGGATCTTGTGTGGAATATCAACGCTGCTTTTGATATCTTCGTGGTGCTGGATATGTGGCTCAATATTGTACGGTAGTTGTGTTCGTACAAAATTGCTTTGTTCATCTTCATAATCGTAGCACACTTCAGCCAGGACATTGTAGACTGAATTCTTGCTATCAAAATACTGGATATAAGAACCTTGTCTACCTTTTCCCGGAGAACAGCCCTCAACGGTATGTTTTATTTCTTCAATAGCCCTCAGGTCACAATTCAAATTTTTGAATTGGTGCTTGCTTTTGTCATGATCCACAACGATACTGTCATCATCACACTTCACAGTTATGTTGTGGAGATTCGGATAGAGCTTGAAGAAGTTGTTTTCACATGATAGAATTGCTACTTGATTATTAGGGATTTTTACTTTATATTCATGAGATTTATAAAGCGCACCGTCCTCTGTATAAATGAATGGCCTAAAAACTGGGGTTTTCTCCCAATCCTTCAGATGCAGATGACACGGTTCTAAAAATAAAAACAAGCATAAAGTTTTGTAAATAGGTTCACGAGTGATATTCATGGTCAAAGTTGAAGATTTTGAGAAGTTTTACATGTATAATTTAAACACAATTCGTTATTTAAATAAAATACCACTATTTTTATTCCTTCAATTACGTATAATGAAAATAAATTTACCTTGACATTGAACCCCAACGAGGCAAAAGCCTAAGGTCAGCAAAAAGAACACAATTTTTTCCGCCATGTCTGAGACAAGACAACTACAACACTACTGGAGTGATGTTTCCCTGGCTTGCTATTGACATTTCACTATCAAATTTTAGAGGTGTCCTTAATTAAATACAATATTCATTTGAGGTTGAAGTGAAAAGCTAAGTTAAATTTTTTTTAACTTGAGTTACATAATTAATTAAATTTATATTCACAAGAAATTTTATTAGTATGTTATATCATTAAATATACATAAATACACACCAATGGCAGAATTTTCACAAAGTGGTAAAACTGTAAATAAATATCTAATTCTGTATTGACTATTTCCGCTTATATTGGACATTAATACATAGCCTCCACAGAGCAAATAATGCATAGAGATGCCCTAACAAACAAGGGGAAGAATCCAAAATAATGGGGACGCACTAGGTGTGTCACCAATTTAAGTAAAAGGTTCGGCTTGTTTACAAAAACCGAATGTTTTGTTGAGTATTTAGTTTGATCCTTTTTATAAATGTTTTGTAATTTCCTTACCACAGTCAAAATCACGCAAAACAAACATGGATGACAGTGAACTAGGGTGGTGCAAAAATAGATGTCATGTGACCTTTGTCTCCAGCCGTCGAAATGGTACATAGGGCAAGTCTATTAATTCTGACATCAGTGATGGCCTCTGTGATTAAAACCTATTAAATCATGGCAGACCTCAAGAACTCTCCATTGAAAATGGCTTTCTTTTTGCCACATGAGAATCCCACTTCCCACAGCTAGTTGGACTATGCTGGCCCAATCGAGGAATGCTCTCTAGAGAAGGGGCTACAGGAAGGTTGGAATGTGATTGATTGGCATTTACGAGAATGATGTTGGGACACTCTGAAATGAAGAATTCAGAGGAAAACCCCTACTTACATCATTTAAAAGAGTTTCTTTAGCACTTCACCAGGTTTGGACCCACAACCCAGGGACGAATCCCTTTGTGCAGAGCTCAAATCAGATATTTCGTTAGAATTTATTAGTATAAAAAATAATGGAACTCTTGGATCAACCTCGAATATACTTATTTACTTCTTATAATTCTTGAATGTGATAGATATTCCACGAATATTTACACTCTAATCTAATTACAGAAGTTCTCCATTGGCCGAGATAAAATAACAGTTTTCATTTCTTATCATTTGACCCAACAAATAAACTTCACTGTTGAGGGGAGATATTCAATGCATTGCTCCTAATTCAATCACCTTTAAATTGACATCATTTTATCAGACGACAATACGACTTTTGTATGGTGAATCATCAATCTTTATTAATACACCATTGTGGGGAATATAAGTGTTTTATTGAAATAAAACCAGACATTTAACCATCAGTTATAGCTGTGTCAATATAAGAGCTTCACCTCTTCTCTATAGTTCCCCAACTTTACAAGATTTAGGCTACATTTTAGAATGTGTGAATAAATTCTGCGTGTTTGACCCGTCAACATTAATTTATTTTCCTGTTTGCCAATTCTTAATGTTCATAGATAAACAGTAAGTAATTAAAAATACCCAACAAATATTAGTCGGAATTCAGTAAACAAATAATGATATTCTAGAGAAGCAAAGGTTATCATTTGGATTTGATAAGAGGGTTATAGAAGACATCTCTACGGTAGAATTAAACGCATTTTAATACCAACAACAATGAATAATTCCTGCTATGCATATATTGTCATATTTCTTCTTGTTTTTGGTGTATCTTTTTGTCAAGGTGAGTGCAAACAATGTATCCTTATCTAAGTGAAGTCTTATAAAATCAACTCTTATTCGGCATTAGTATGAATATACATGATTAGTTTCTTTTATCCTCCTCAATATTTCTTCGAGCATGTATCTCGCGGTTGATTTTGTGTCATGGATTTTTTAAATATTTAAATGCATTGACATACAAAAGACGCAGTGATCTGTACCTTTGTTTATCTGTACTTGAAAACTATTGTATTTTTAGTTTTAAATATATCTTCTATTGAATACTTAAAAATGAAGCAACCTTTGATCTGCAACGTTGAATAAAACTATTTTTGCTGTTGAAAATTGGAAATCTCAGTATAATCTAGATTCCTTCTATTTTAAAATCTGTATTTAATTCTTTCGCCTATACCTGCCTAATTACTCTTTATACTTATTATTTGCTTGAATCTTTTCCCTTTTTTTTAGAGTCATGTATACTTGACATAGACTGCGAGGACTGTCTGCCAGACTTCTTGCCAGTGGTACTATCCCACTCGACAACTAATGGTATTTTGAACATACCGAATGGAGAAGAGGTTCATTTCAGTTGCCATGAATCAAAATTTGTTAGCTACCCGGAAAAAAATTCTATCAAAGCATTCTGTGAAAATGGAGTCTTTCGGGTTCTCGACGATAACATGGTTACAATTCGATTGTGTGACTTAGGATGCCAGGCTGACCATTTTGAAGATGTCCTTCACGAAGTTGAGTTCTGTCCGAACCCCTATCAAGGGCGATCATTCCAACACAGACACGCAACTGTATTCCATTTGGCTGAAATATGCTACGACACAGAACTGGGACAAACAACGTTTGCTCGTATGACTCTCTCCAAGGATAACAATATCGTCACTAAAGCCCACATTGACGACCAACAAATCAAACTAAGCATTTTGGGAAATTTCAACATGATGATTGACAAATCTAATAAAATCGAAGCTCAAAAGGTTTACGACAATAATATTTCAATAAATAAAAAATTGAAACACATGTTGGATAATCAAAAATTCAATTACGCCGATCAAATGTTAGTTGCCACGAAGCTTCTTCCTAGTATATTCTTTGGCAACCAAAACGGGAGAGTCACAAACTTTGTCTCTAACAAGGTGGCAATATGGGGAAGCGTCGCTAAAGGAAATCTAAAGAGTCTGCAAGACGACATTGTCGAGGGCTTCAAACGAAATGTTACAAATGTAAATGAGACAATTGAAATATACGTGGGAACCCATGAAATACTCTCTCTCAGTGTGGGAGACCGTGGTGACCAGCATAATGTCTATTTGAAGCCAGGAAAGAAATACCCGGTGCCTAAATACATTTGGACCGTTATTTTCAATAAGCACATACACAAAGCTGTTGCACTTGTTATAGTTAATAATCCCTTTATTTCCATAAGCGAGATTCGTCAAACAGTATTTTGCCCTAGTTTGTGCAACTTGGTGAATTGGACCAGGCATTTGAAAAGCAGCAACAATTACGAGCGTAGCGCGTACGGCCTCGTATTTTGCTGTGACATACATTCATTTGCTAAAATAGTAAAAAACACTCCAAATATGCTTTCCAATGTTCACACAGGAGAAAGGGGAGTACTTAAAGATGGCTTACCTTAAAAATACTGTTCTTCTTTCTACATCAATTCTGGAACTTCAGGATTGTCGATAAAGTCCAATGGTGGTATCTTCTCTTGCGGAAAAAAATTGCTTACCGCTGGAATCTTATAAGAATCTTTTACCTTTGCAGTTATATTATTTGTGATATCCAAAATGTTACGTGCTGGTCCTATTTCCAAGAACTCTCGTCTGTAAAAAAAATAATCATATTTATATGATTAACTGCTTAAACTTTGTTTTTCTTATTTTCCATTTGATGTGTATAATACATAATAACTGCTGATTATTTTTTATAATAAACTCTTATTATTGTTCATACCTGTTTTGTTGATTATTTTTCACTTTCATTTCATCCTGAATTTTAGAATCAGCTTTGGTTTTGAGTTTGATAAATGAAACAGTTTTCCTGATCTCTACATTAAGTTTGGGCATTGTGATCAATAAGCGTCCCGTTATTTGTGACCTTTTGGCCGTTGATTCTGAAGTGTTGACTTCCTCCGGTAGACAGAGTTGAAATATTTTCCCTTTAGTGGTGACTCGCACATAGGTTGGTTGGACATCTACATCCATTAAACTAGAATCTAAATGTCTGGATAGAAAAAAATTTCCGTGGATGAATCGACACTTAAAATTTATTAAGGAAAACACTATCAATGGCTTTAAACGATTGATTTAAGATCTAGAGATACATATTTATTTAAATGGATCCCCTTTTCAGTAGCATTATGTACATATGTGTAACCCTCCAATAACTTAGCCACACCATGAGGAGCGACAAATACAGGATTACAGGGGAAGGCTAGATGAGAAAGATGCCACACTTCGTTGTGAACTGACTAGTGGAGATGGATCATTCTTGATCCAGAATTCTGTCTGCGTTTCCTGACCTTATCACAGATTTTGGAAAATTTAACAACTTGTATCCAGATGTTAGAGTCAAATTATTGGAAACATTGTGTTGCTTGGTATATATACTATGGCACTACAAAAAAATTATTACGAGACTCTGCCATAAGTCATGTTCTTACTTGTATACATCCAAATCCAGCTCGTATTGTTGGGGATTCTCATCATTAAATATAAAATGCAGTCTTGCTTGATTGATGTTGAATGGTCTGCCATCAGGAGTGAAGAGAGGGCGCCCTTTCTTGATTTCCTTTTCTGACTCTTTATTAGGATTACGTCTCCGGTTAGTTTGTCTATCCATTTCCAGTCTCACCTCAGGCGCATGCTCGCTTTTTTCATTCCAAAACCTAATAAAAAAGTTAAACGGTATTTATTAGGCTCCGATTCAATATACCGATGGCTTTGGTATTTATTTCCACATAGGGAAAATAAGTAATAAATATTTCTAAACTATCGTTTACTTACTTATCAAGGTATTCAAATGGTTACCTACTTTTTAGTTTTCTCCTCATCATCTATGTCATTATCATCTGCGGTTGTATTTTCTGCATACTCTTTCTTCAATCTAATTTTTTGATCATTTCGTTTCTGTGCGTACAATTTTTCTTGAATCTTTATGTTTTTCTCTGTTTCAGGGAAATTTTGCAGTGCCATTATTCTTTCAGATTTTCTTATTTTCTCACCATCAAGAAACTCCAACTGCGGCAACACTGATATAACGTAATCTCTGTACCCAACATAATCTGTGAAAGTATTCAGTAACAACAATTAATTCAGATTTTTATGATTTATTTTTTCCGGGTATTCCAAACCCATATACAAAATGAAAAATTATATTTAAAAATGGTATAAAGATTTTTTCTCTATTCAGGTTTTGTGTTTACCGGTGCATGGGTTCCCAGTCATATAGAGTATACGGAGATTGTAGTTGTCCCTTAGGTTGGTTATGCTCGTTAATTCTCCTATGAAGTTGAGGGTAAAGTCGAGTTTATCAAGAGACTCGCACCTCTCAAGATTCTCAATAATTTCAATGTTATTAAGTGCCAAATTAAGGTATTGTAGTTCTTTGAGTTTATTTAAGTTTTCTGAAATCAAGACAAAAAAAAATCATTTACATGCACATCAGTCGTGTTACAATAGTTCCGTTGTAACCTCTCCATATTTCTCATAACTGATGCATATAACAGAATGTGTGATTACAATGGAGCTCCCAGGGGTAGGACGATATTACTTTGAATTTCCTGTGTTGCGCTTCAGCCAAAATGAAATGTTTCCAATACAAAGCTAGTAAGAGTTTTTCATATATTGTTATCCATAACACGGGAATGTTAGTCTTTTAACAAAAAAAGATATAATTTAAAAGAATTAAAAAAATTCTACTGATACCTATTTTGGAAATGAGATTAGATTGGAGCAATAAGATTTGCAGCTTGGGACACCAATCTTGTATGTATTCAAGCTTTTCTATGCTCTCTTGGTGAAGAGAAATTTCTAGCAATGGTGCCAGTTGCCTGTCATGATGCTCAGCCTTTTTACGAACCAATTCCACAGTAACTGTAATAGTAGTGTAGATTTTTTTGTGAGATAGAAATAAATACCACACTGAATTAAACTGATGTGAATTTTTCAGTCGAAATATAATTTACCTTTCACCATTTTAATTCTTTTTGTGTATACACTTTATACAATGTTGTTCACTGTCCTTTTACCAATAGTGTTATTTGGTTACCATGGTTGTAAAAATAATTAATTATTCTACAAATGCTGTGCAAGCAATGACATTACTAACTTGCAAGAAAAGAAAATGGAGCTGTTTTTTTTCTGAAAAAATTTCAAACTATGTTAAAAGGCATTAGCATGGGGGGTGTTATTTGAGTTATTTCCAAAAATGTTATAAATAATATGCGCGATGAGATTGTGTAGGAACTTTTATAATTTCCATGTTTATGAAAGTAGGTACTGGTATGAAAAATTCATGAGCTCTACAAAAATTAAAAAGAAAGTATAAACGTCAAAACAGTTTACAAAATAATACAAGTCTGGCTGTAATATATTCAGCACTTTAATTGAACAGAAATTTTGTACGAATGTGCCGAAATGGATATCGCAAACACAGCGAAATATTTGGAGCTCTTGGAAGGCAATGGAGATAAAGTTTCCTGCGAAACATTGTCATCGTGTAATTACAATGAGCCTGATTTGCAATTCGAGTTTACGGTAATTATTTTTTCTACTCAATTAAAATTACGATTTGCCTGCCAAAATCTTTGTTCTTATCGATTGCTTTATGTACTTCCAGACTACGTCGTGTTACGACTGTAATGGATATTACGGGCCATGTTTCGGAGAACCAGTTTGTCTAACATGTCATTCATTCCTCTTCCCTGACTACGCTACCTTCTTGCCCACCTCTTTCATCAGTAGCGAAAAAACTGACGACGGAGATTCTGGCAACGACGAACCGTGCGATTTAAACTACACTTCCGAAAAAAGAGTAAATCGATCAAAATCTCAGAATAATGTGAACCTGTGGATTCTTCAGGTAAGAGCCATCTTGGAAAATGTTGTTTTTAAATTGCGCCGTTTAAGAAATATTACTCTTATTTTTCACTCCAAAGTGTCATACTCTAAGGATATTAAAAGTAGGGAGACCCATAAAAGTAATACATTTTAAATGATTATTTATTAAAATATACAGGATAAATGCAAAATTATTTTAAAAAAAAAACTCCACTATCTTTATGAACTCTGACAGCACCCCAATTAAGAAAATTAATCATTAGCATTGATAATTTCCAAGTATCATGGGTAATACAGTTGGCATGATCAGCCGCACCTACCAAACCCTGCCTAAATTGTATTATCAATAAAACAATATTTTATAATTTCTTCAAATGCTTGGTAACTTTGTGGTATCATTATTAATTATATAAATTGAAAATACACTTTGTATATACCACTTTACTTAAAATATATAAATATTTCTACATGTTTCGATAGCAATGCTATCATCTTCAGGAATAAATGAATACTAAAAAATAATTTCAAGTATAGAAAAATGATAAAAAATTTAAAACAATAATTTAAGAATATACAAAATATGAGCATAAACAAAAATGAATTAAAGTAGGTAAGTAACAGATTAAAAATGTTAATGACAAAATAATTATAAAACATTGAATAATACATTTAAATTAGAAATATAAATAAAAATTATCATTATTAATATTAATATGAAAATAAATTTAAGAGATAGCTATTTAAAAAAAATATTTGATTATTTATTAAATTTAATTCGCTATTAACACTTTTTCTTATTTCTAAAATTTCAAATTTATCTAATTGTAAACCAGTTGTATTTGTATGTAAAACTTTTAAACCTTTATTTATATCAAACGAATGATTGGTTTCTAAAATATGATTTGCAAATTCAGAATAGTTGTTATTATTTAAACATCTTAGGTGTTCCTTAACCCTAATACTGAAATTTCTACAAGTCTTTCCGATGTAAAAATAGTTGCAATCATTACAAATCAATTTATATACTCCCGATTTATTCAAAATATTATCTTTATCTTTGTTATTTAAAATGTATTTTTTTAATTTATTATTGGTATAAAAAGCTGGTTGGATAGTATTTGGCAAGTTTTATATTATTTTGTATATTCTTATATTATTGTTTTAAATTTTTTATCATTTTTCTATACTTGAAATTATTTTTTAGTATTCATTTATTCCTGAAGATGATAGCATTGCTATCGAAACATGTAGAAATATTTATATATTTTAATTAAAGTGGTATATACAAAGTGTATTTTCAATTTATATAAAACAATATTTTTTTAAATATTTATTATGTATAATGTGAAGTCATAGCTGTAGAAAATGAATAGTATTTTAATTAATTTTTGTATTTCATTTTATTGATAATTTTATATTGCTTATTGTGTAGAATCCAATCAACAACAACCAAGATGAAGATATGCCAGAAGAGCCAGAGCCTCCGATTTGTGCCGACATCATCACGCCCAACCTTCCTCCCAACGTGGAGCATCGCTTGGAGCTGCTGTCAAACCCTCGTCCTGGAGATCAGATCGAGCCGGATCTTGTGCAAAGACTACCTCCGGAAGGTACCAATAACCTTGTTAGCCGCAAAGCACCAATCTATCGGCACAAACTTTGTTTTTTCATATTTTGTATAGGTAAAAGGCAATGACGTGGGAAACATTGTGAGACAAGGAAAGTTCAATATAGTAACCTTTTGTCATCCAAATAAATTCATTTGTGAAACATTATTATGTACAATGTACACATTTAGATTTTTTTGTTGAAAAGTGGCTGAGGCCAATACGGTTAACAATGTTTTGTTGTGGCATCACAATTTCAGTACTAATCATTTTTTAGTTTAGCTTTCCTGCTTTTTGTATTCTTTTTTTTAAATTTTATTTAATAATGGTACATAAATAGGTAGGTACCTATGTATCTTTGTAGGTACTTACTCAAGAAAATTGGACATTATGCCACCTGATTACCATTAGAAATTAAATCCTATAAACACTGGACAGAAAATTCCTATAAGCGTAGTCTATACCTATTCGAAAGGGAACTGATACAGTGAAACTCTCGTAAGAAGTTTTCCAAGGTCTGCCACTTGCGTCCGATTGGCTTGGAATAGTCAATATATTTTTTTGACAAAATAGTTCAGTGTTATTCGTTGCAATATTAATAATTATTGTATTTTTTTCAGTTCTCCTGTGGATATTTAGTTACCTGGATGATCTGTCCCTATGCAGTGTGAGCATGGTTTGCCAGCAGTGGAGGAACCTGTTGCAAGCGCATGTGCCCAATCAGAACTGGGCCAATTTCACTAAGAAAAGATGGCCGCTGTACAAATCCCTAGTCAACAACAACCTTTGGTTCAAGGTGAGTGTGAAATAAAATAATAGTCAACTGATTTTACAGTCGGTTCTTGTGTTTTTTACTCCCCGTATTGAAAATGAAAATATGTAATTTATTATAGATGTTATTGTGAAAGTAAGAACTGATAATGGTCGGTGATGAAACTGCGACACTATTTGTTATCAGAACATCCATAATCATCTATATGATGCCAAAGTCAAGAGTTGCATATATACGAGGTGTATCCGTACGTACCCGACAGACTTTAACCAGTGATTCCTGAACATATTTGGAGTAAAAATGTAGATGTCATTTGGTTGTCAAATGATATTTTTTTCAATTAAAAACAAAAATATTTTTCTATCGTACATAACCACTGGGTACAACCTAGCGCATCACATGATATGCACTCTGTCTTATTCCAGCAGCACCATATTGACAGGACGGACCGCTGTGTGGCAGTGTGGATCAGTGGCGACGTTATAGATTTAAAAAGAAATATTTTTGATTGAATAAAAACATTATAGGAGAACAATATGATGTCTACATTTTTTACCTCAAATTTGCTCAGGAATCTATATTATATTGATGTTCTCCTTGCATGATGCATACACAATGCAAATTCATTTTATTGCCTTTTTTGCAAGCTTAGGTATCCCTGAATTTACATTGCTTTTTCTGTCTTCATTTCTTGGTCAACTATTTTCAGTTTGCTATTCCATATTTCCATCATGGGCTATGGAGCTTTGAAATACTAATTTAACTGTTAAAAAATAAGGCAAGAGGTCACATTATTTGTTCTATGTTTTAATAAGAAAAAATAGCCAGGTGGTAACTGCTAGTATTGGATGAATATTTCGAACTAAAAAGTTTTATGTTTGTTTATACTACAGACCTATCAGAGGCTGATGACGTCGTGTTTCTGTTACACGTGCCTGGTGCAGATGGCTGTCCAGGCCCAGCCAGTCGGAGAGGAGAACAGTTGGAGGTGGAATCGCCTCAAAACAGAAATAAAGGTTTGCCCATTTAATAATAATAATAATGTTTGGACGATTTGTAGAGTGCCGTTTTTGTGAAAAATCGTCTCAAGGGAGTTGTACAAATGTTTTTTTTCTCATCCCCATCACTGTTTACCTTTCATCGTCACATTTATCTTTGACACATCTATATCACCCAACTGATGTTCTGATGAAGAACATAAATAAACATACACATTTGAAATTGGTCATCTCAACAGATAATTTTTTTTTTCTTCTCGAATTGCTATTTCTTTTTGTGGATTTCATAATTTTTTTTTCCCACAACTTCACTATAGTATTTTGGGACTCCAGCCCAGAGGTGGTTATTCATTTGTGAATTTACTTGAGATCTATATAGCAGTTGGTCATTATTGAAGAATCTGGTGGCCTGTAGAGAATACCCACCTTTTTGGAAGCCACATTTACTCGGGCTTCAATGAAGCTATGTTACTCGCGAGTATACCTCGATACAATCTCAATGGAGTCTTTGTTGGCGAAGATGCTTCTTGTAAAATGCACCAGGCAGTGATAAATCTTCCTTTACAGTCATTCATCTCCCATCTGAGGTACCTTTCTACTCAGACTTTATATTGCAGTGACCGAAGGACTTGTCACTGACGTCAATTTATCCAAGGTTACCCCTTTAATATGAAATTGATGGTATTATCTGTATATACATATTGTGTGATGAGTATTTCTCTTATTATAGGTCCTGCATAATGATCCTCCTGAAGGAATCGCAGCTATTCCGCTGGATGCCAAGTGTTGCCATTGGCAAGCCACATTGACTGGGCCCATTGGCTCCCCGTATGAAGGCGGACTCTTCTACCTTTATATACAAGTTCCTTACAGGTAATATGATTAAATCAATCGAATACAAATGTTATTATACAAATATTGATAGTGGTGTACCGCATCAATTATTCACCACGTAATTGAGTAATCAAAGAATTTTTGTCAACCCAATTTTATGTCCTCATTTACAAGAAATTGAACCCACTTATCCATCCAAATAAGAGTAATATGTGTAATATTGTTTTAGTGTCAAATTACGATATATGTATTATGTAGATTTAGTAAATGCAATACCACTTTTCACCAGACAACAAGGGAAAAATTAACATAGGTACATTTGGCCAGAATTGAGCAGTCATAAAATACATTCATGTTGGGTATCAAAAATTGATTAACCCCTTAGGTGCCACATGTATTTTTTTAAAATGCCGGAGAAGTGCCGATATTCCATGAATATATATATTTTTTTATTTTGATTACTTTTATTTTTAGACACATGTTTTCAATAATGTGATGTAATTTTAGAACCGTGGGTAACGCATGACGAATTTTATGGCTCGAGCTATATATCGTTCTGTGGCACTCAAGTACAATAATGTATCGGAACGATATATCGTTCGGTGGCACCTAAAGGGTTAAGTAATAAATAGTTATGTTTAAGTTGGTGCCTTCAATTTAAGTTGAAATGTATGTCACTAATCGTTGGTATCATAACCGATTTTGCATCATTTTTTCAGCTACCCACTAAACCCGCCTGTCGTCAGATTCCTAACAAAAATATTGCACCCGAACATTTCAAGACACGGAGACGTGGGCATAGACTGCATACACCACAACTGGTCTCTTGCGCTCACTATTAGCAAGGTTCTCATCTCCATTCAAAGCCTCTTGACAGATCCATACACTAAGGTATGTAAACAAATAGTTGTCTCTCTTCTTGATTAGTTCATCACGATGGAGGAACGTAAGTCACCTTGAATACTCCGGTCCTTTGGGTGGCGGCTAGTCTCGAGTTGCAACAAAGCTCTTTACACACAATATCTAAGTCTCGACGCAACCATATTAAGGCGTGCACTCTTCAGCCGTTTGAAAAGCCTGGAAATATCCAGTGGACTGCCCCATACACAGGTGGGAGAAGTAACTCCAGAGGCTGTGCGAGGAGAGGATGGGAATCGCCTTGTCGATGTGATGAATCCCCGATCTGAGTAGGACAAGGAGAAGATGTATGTAGGTACGGAAATGCTACAAGGCAAACAATCATCAAAATCATAGAGCATCATACATGTGTATCATTAACATTGGCACTACTGCAACCCTAGGAAAGTCCTCGCCACCTCTAGGAACCGCCCCCACTCTTGCAGGTCTTCTGCTATCTCCCTACAGTTCCCGGAAGGCCTCTTTGGTAGTCAGCTATTTTCCATACTTGCTACATGTCCTGCCCAGTGGAACCGTTCCGGTTCTAGTCATATACATCTCTATCTTATTATTGATAGTTCTTCAAACAGTTGGTATAGTTCAAGCTTGTACCTCATCTGCCCAAACACAATTTTCTTGCATGATCCAAAGATTTGCCTTAGGAACTTCCCCTCAAAAATAAGTAGCGTTTACATTATTTTTCCAGATCTGCATGGAGCCTGCATTGGGACACATGTATACGACAGATCGCAAAAAGTTTGAACATTTGGCACGACAGTGGACGTGGAAATACGCCATGCACGATGTTCTGATGCATCAACCAGAATTTAAATAATAAGATTTGTATGTTTCTGTACTCTGTAGCTTGGAAAGCAATGTTGTTTGAATTACCCATTGTTAATATCATTTAATGCTCCGACAGCTAGATAGATAGTGATAGTTTTGCTATTATCCCATACTTTCAGCACCCCTCATGTCACGTGATATTTAGGAGTCATTAACTTTGGAAGGTTACATATTCCTTGCCACATGGGTAGCTATGATTCGGTTAACTTGTAAGTGCGGCTCAAACACGGCTGGACCAAGCAGTGATTACTTGGATGAATTAGAAAATAATGTAATTACATATCAGGTATGCAAATGTAAAACAATATTTATTATTCAATGTGACTGGTAATATAATTGTTAAAAAATATTGAAGGATTTAATATATGTACATACATAATCCGTCTTACTTGTAATCGTGGTGTAAATATTATACGGGTGCATAAGGATGGAATAGTGAAAAACATTACTCATAATCACGGTGCATTTGTACACCGGCCGTATAGTAGCTGTCAGATTTATGCCACCCGGCCCCCCAGTTTATCATCGAAATAGTGGATTTTGTTGATGTTTTTTCATGAGATTTGACAAAAATCATTCTGTCAATTTCACTTTGTGTAAGGCAAATCTAAAAAAAGTGGTAATATTCATTTGCAGCACTATCGGAGAGAGATTTTAAATCGAAATATTGTATTACCTAAGCAAATATGAGACGCATTATCGATTTACCAAGGCCGGAATTTGGTTGCACATAGAAACAGATGGGCTCAGTGACATTACAAACGTCGTTAGACGGGGTAGAAAAACATCAACGGAT
>JAHDVE020001699.1:0-10271 GCA_022606495.2 Halesus radiatus | reverse complement strand
GATTAACATCGGGCACAATAATGTAAGAATAGACAAATGATAAACATCGGGCACAATAAAGTAAGAATAGACAAATGAATAATGACGCCACAAAGTAAATACCGTCTTTTGAAGAAATTATAAAATTTTGAATTCACATTTGGGAATAATTTAATCACCTCCGTTGGGTGCAACGGGCAAAACAAAAGGTGGCTCGTCAAATGATAAGCCGAATTTCCACTTGTTTCCAGCAAATCTGTTTTTCTTGACCAACGTATTTTAATAATGTGCTCTATACCTACGATATATGTATACCTAAAATATATAAAACATGGAAAAGAAGCCGGAATGTAGAAGTGAGAGGTGCATCTATTGGTTTTTATCAATGTAAATGCCAGAAATATCATATAACTGATGTGTTCTCATCCGAAGGCTAATCTGAATAAAAAGGTTTAATAGCTAAATGTTTTGGAATTTGTTCGTATAATATGTATTTTGTATACTTATCTAATGAGAAATATTCCCTTTGTCCAATAGTGCTCACGAGACTAAATTCAACATGGTACACCAGGGGCGCTATTCCCGTTCTTTTTAAGGAAGATTCATTACGTTTTTCCTTACGGTTAAAGACTTCTTGATTAATTGCAAAATTCCGGTGAGACATAATAAAAAGATCCTAAATAGAGATTATTTGAAAACACAAAATGATGAAATATCTTCAAGTGACATAAAATTTTGAACTAAAACTTTTAAAAATAATTACCTTATATTATAATTCATTTTAATAGATTTTTATTTTATTTTTAAATTTCATAAATAAGTCTTTTAACGAAGACTCACGTTTTATGAAAAGGTACCTACCTCTCTATACCTGTTTATTCTGTCACTACTTCTAAAAGTGACATCTGCCGCCTGCATTTAAATTTGCAAACCTTAATAACTAATAATCTTCAAAGTTGATTATAACATAGTTGGCAACATGGTAACTTACGTAATATTGAGTATTTCTCTTGTTAAAACTAACGCAAATATTTATATTTTTAATGAATGTCAATTCATGTCATTCACTGACTGACAGCTGTCATCCGAGAGAACCGGAACCGCAGTTAAGCAAGAAGTCTTTAAGCCCAAGGAAAAAGATAAGGAAACTTCCTTAAAAATAACGGGAATAGACATCCAGGAGACCTATTCTGGTTCTTTTTAAGGAAAATTCCTTATCCTTTTCCTTAGGCTTCAAGACTTCTTGCTTAACTGTGGTTCCGGTTATATCGGACAACAGCTGTCATTCAGCGAACGACATTCTGTAAAAATACCTAATATTTGTGTATTTTTAACAACAACAGAAACTCAGTATTGACTTTAAACATTATTAGGAAGTCATTTGTCGAATAATAAAGCTATTAAATTAACGAAACTGCGATGTTTGTAAAGTACCTATATCAAAAGCTCAAATATCAGATAAAAGTGTTTTAAATTCTAAAAATTATAATAAGCTACAGTTGTAAACTAAGTAATATACTACACGTCTTATACACCCATCATTTTTAATAATACTGTGATTATTATGGTAAACCGCAAACTCCTGTAAAAGTGTATTCTCCCGAGAGAACCGGAATCGCAGTTAATCAAGAAGTCTTTAAGCCTAAGGAAACAGAAAAGGAATCTTCCTTAAAAAGAACCGGAATACCGCTCCAGGAAGTTATATACTCGTACAGAGCAGAGGCTGCGAATTCATTGTAATTATTACGATACGATATGTAATGTGGATGTAAGTGTTTCTTGGACATTCTTTACTGGAGAACTACTTCAATGAAAGCAATTCGTTAACATCTTAAATTAAAAACACATTCTTTCCGAATGTGGCCTTATCGTTTGGTTTCTCTATCAGAATATTTTATTATAAACTCCCAAGTATCCGGGCCAGCAATGTTTGCGAAGGATTCTCAACTAATTATTCCTGCTATTGAGGTCAGTGCACCTGCCATATTGCGCCAGTTTGTCCAAAGGCATATATAGTAATGCATCCAGTTGGCCACCTCGATCGCCGATATGCCCCGTTCCAATTCTACGTTAATCCATGTTTGATAGTGCCAGAACGCGTGGGGTCTTCCCGCACTACGGGAAACCATACAATTATACGAGCCGAATGATAATGTAATCATAGAAGCCTGCAAATTGATTTGCTTTTTGATTATTATATTGGCATCGTGTGTGAACTGTGCAGGTTCTATGAATTAAGTGCACTGGCTAACCCCGTTTAATTAGAATCCGCATTTTATAACACAATTTGCTTTTGTCATAGAAATAATTTTGATCAAAATTAGAATAAAAGAAAGTTATTAACAACGTTGAAGATGGACACTCTAACGGTGGACACATAACTTAACAGGTTGTTCTCCATAGCCTGTCCTTACGCCCTCTTTATAGACATTTCATAACGATTGGTGCTATAAATGGTAGTAAATTATTACAATAATAATAATAAATGTTTATTCCGGTATTTGGGGAGGTTAGTGCAGTCCCACACATTCCATACAATAGTTATAAAAATATACAAAATACGTTCAAAAAGTTTAAAAAAAAATAGTAAGATAAATGATACATGACACATAAAACAAAAAATAAAATAAAATAGTAAGATAAATGATACATGACACATAAAACAAAAAATAAAATAAAATAGTAAGAAAAATGATACATGACACATAAAACAAAAATAAAATAAAATAAAGAATTAAATAAATAAGTACATGAAAATAAAGCCTTTAAGGTGCTGCGGCATTTAAATTGTGAAGGGCTAATATCTTTCTTCAGTATGCGTCGATGCTGGAGGCTGGACTGAGGTGGGCCTACATGATGAGAATATTCCCGGAGCTGTTTATTCTTTCCCTCATTCCAGTCACCATTGATCTTATAAGGGCTGCAAAGCCGGAAACTCGCGCCTCCGTGAACATACTGAAACAATGATAGTTCTTCGTTTTTGTTCCAGGCTAAGAAGAATCTATCTGAATGTATAAAAGTTTAGGGATCGATCACCATTAATTTTGTTTTGGATTTATTGGTCAGTAATCCTAGATTGCGGCTTTCTTTCCCCATTTTAGTGAGGAAGTGTGTCATTTCTTATTCAGGACACACTATGTATTTTTGATCAGTTTAATTTTGCACCCTGATGATGCTTATGTTAAGCGAAACCGGTCGGTCCTAATAAAATAAAATAAAATTCTCGTGGTTATAATCAAAGTTATTGTTTTATTTTCACAAAATATATTAACACCAAATACAAGCTAACACCAAAATCACTCAACTCAACTGCATTTAAAACACCTCACCATACAATTATTTTATATTTTTCATCAAACACATTAATTTAAAATAAAGTTATTTCATTTTTTGTAAATGAAATCCTCAGAACTGGAAATCCCAGTAAGGATATCATTATTTGTTATTTTGTTACAAAAAAAGATAATAAAACATTATTATTATTAATATTTATTTCACCTTTTCGACCATCAAGAACCTTACGTATTATGTGTATATTCAAAAGCGTTGAGAGGATATATCCTTGACTTTACTGCGATGTTTGAGTCTCAATATTGCACATGGGATTCTTTCGGTGTACATATTTCTAACGAGTCATAGGAGATATTTGGAACTCCCACCACCTTAAGGGGAACGGCTGCGGTGCCTGTTTCATATAAAACTGAATTTTGGATTGGAGGCCAAAATACCCATCCAAACTGAATGATCAATTTTTTTAAATAAATGAAATTAAACAAAAATAAATAAAATATTTCTCATCGATGGGTATTTTGGCCTCCAATCGAAAGTTCAGTTTTTTTATGAAACAGTTAAATACTTTGAAGTAGTCAGTGAAGAAGAGTATAGCGGGCAAGCTGAACTCCCGTAATATTGTAAGAGCTTCCAAATAAACCAAGAGACTTTGCTTTTATATCACATAACTTTTTATTTGAAGAACATGATTTTATTGCATCCGATGAAAATGATTTCATAAAATTACATTACTAAATGATTTAATGTTCTAACTGAAATAATAATTTGAGTATTAGTTAATTAGATAGCCAGTCTTGTTTAGATATGAACACAAACAATTCATTATCATCACACCTCCACGGACAGGACACGGGATTGTTCGCTAATCAAACATGATGAATAATATATGACCGTGTTGGCGGAACATATTTAGTTAAGTCCACACAGAGGCGCAGAGGCAGAACAACGAAGGGAACAAAAGAGGGCGCGGAGGGCCGGGGCGAGGGCGGAGGGCCGGGGCGAGGGCAGAGGGCCAGGGGCCAGAGGGTAGTCGCTGACAAGGCAGGGATATGACAAATGGTAATCCTAATAAGATATTCACAAAGCCACGTGTTACACACTCAGCATCTTGTCTGTCGGCATAATCAGAGCCGGACCGAACAATCTGCCTATTCTGCCTACCCTGCCCTAGTCAAATCTATCCGGCGCCCTAAAATGAAAAAACATAAATAGAATTGTGACCCATATAAATATATCGAATTGAAAGAAAACTAATATCGCCAATTTACGTACAACATTTCGCCTCTTATGTCCCGGATAGGCTTGTGAAATTGATTGTTCAAAAAAAAATCGGCATTTTAATTTGCAATTTTTTTTTGTAAAGCATTTGGCCAATTTAAACAATCACCACTAATCAAGAAGCTGGAAAGATTTGGCATAAATTCAAATACTTAGAAATGGTTTGAGAGTTACATTACCGAAAGAAAACTAGAAGTAGTTGTAGGGGGTTACTCTGCGAATCTGTTTACTCTAACATCGGACATTATACAAGGCTCGCATCTTGGACCCTTGATATTTTTAATCTTTATTAACGACACAATTGGAAGTATATTTTTTTAAAAATATGTCCTTTTTTCCGATGACCTTACGCTGTATAAAAATATAACATCAATAAAACACAGCATCCATTTGAAAAATACTCATAACGACTTAACGAATGATGTACACTTAACGGGGAGAGGGACGTCGGAGAGTTATTATTTATAAATTCAAAATAATGATAATATTATTGTGTAATACGATAAATATGGTTTTTAAAAAGAAAAATATTTTTTAGGTTTTTTTTTTAATTTGCATGGGCTTAGCATTTATCAAAATAAAATCAGAAATATTACACATTTCTGACCGTTCTATGGATTTTTTGCAAAAACATTTAAAATGTTGAATATCGTTAAAAAATGCTGTGAAGGTTTTTCTTTAACATGTCGATAAGATAAATTAAAAAAAGAACAGCATGTAGTTAAATTTTTCCATAAACACTACGTAACTTTAATGAGATTTTGGAACGCGCATCCACTCTTTGGTCTTCTAATTATGAGATTTTGGAACGCGCATCCACTATTTGGTCTTCTAATTATGAGATTTTGGAACGCGCATCTACTATTTGGTCTTCTAATTATGAGATTTTGGAACGCGCATCTACTATTTGGTCTTATAATTATGAGATTTTGGAACGCGCATCTACTATTTGGTCTTCTAATTATGAATTCATAATTACACAGTCGAATCCATACAAAGAAAATTAACCCATCTATTTGCGTCTCGTGAAGGTTTATTTGATCAATTTGGAACATATAATGATCGAATTTCGCACTATAAATTACAATCTCTGACACCCAGACGTAATTTTTTTTATACACTTCTTTTACAAAAAATTAAGGAGGATAAAATATATTTTGTATTAAAGCCTACCACACAAATAATAATGGTTTTTTCTCTCCCTTCTCTCGGACGTCAAAAAATTACAACACCATGCATTGCTCCAACAATGAAGTAGACATTTTTAATGTCTCGAAAAAGTTCTGTAAATTAACATCAAGCTGATAATGTGATGATGTCTTTTATTACACAGTCAATATATTGTCAAGTACCAAAACAGTTTATCATCAGCGCAGGTGACAATAATGAATAGTTTACATACTTTGTCATTAACTTTTACTGAGCTTATTACTGTTGTCTAATTAACTATTTTTTTAATTATAGTATATTTGTTAAACAAACAGTATATTTGTTACAGCGAAAAACAATTTCCAGAAATTAAAATTAAAAAGTAGGAACCTATGAAATGTTTCCTCGTAATTTATGATTGTATTTATCGGGTGACATGCGTAGTGTATAAGTGTGTGTGCATGTGTGAATATGTTTGTAGGTGTGAGAAGTGGCGTAGTTAATGTACATACTGTAATAGACTTCCCTCCCCCCCTAACGATACTATTTTTTTTTTTTGATAAGTAGTGTTTCTTCCTGTCGAATAGTTGGCGACGGTCGGGCTCCTCCGATTCCGCTTAGATTCTGATTAGATTCTAAAAAGATTAAAATATGTTTAATTAATCACCTGATCAATTAAATATTTCTTAGCAAGCCGACCTTCCTCTTCCTCGTTTATTTGGATCCGCCCCTCGCACGTTGTGTAAATTTTTTTGTTTCGGTCATCAGGACGTGATCCAGGTTTGTGTGGTAACTTTTGGTTCTTTTAGACTTTGGGGTGCTGCTTTCTGTTGATTTTTTAATGACTCTGATACAATTTACTATCTTGAATTTAAATTTCATATCTCCCGCACTCCGAACTATTCTTTTCAATATAAATACTATTATTCGGCTTACATTAATTGATATCGGCACTCGCCTTAGAGACCTAATACCTGAATTGGATTAACATACCTAGAACAATGGGAAATGAGAATCCCTACCGTGAATGCACATCTCGCCCTCGCCTCGGAGAGTCTGTACGCAGCAACTGATGAAACGCTAACACAATCGAATAAATGACATATTTCATGATGAACCAATTAACATTATTTAACTACGTGATTCACTCGGTTCTACGGTTAGGTATTTTTACAGTTAGTTATATTATACGATTAATTAGTTCTACGGGTAGGTATTTTATCGGTTTGGTATCGAGATAAGACATGGAATTTGCTTTTAATAATTGGTCACCTCCATAGCCTCAACTTCATTGGGTGGTGGAAGTCAAATTCCAGCCCACTGAAGTACCAATTCCAGCTCCTCCGGTTGTTTTAATTTAATTGAAGATTGCCATGTTTATATCCCTTGCCAGAGGATGATTTGGGTTCCGGAACTGGTGAAGGTTTTTTCATTCACAAATATGCACTGGGAGATAGCTCTACCAGATTTAAGGCACAAGTGATTGGTGTTGGTGATTTCGTATCCATCAATATACACGAGGTGTCTTGACGTAGCTCAATGCATAGAGGATCAGCTCCTGGTGCTTTGGGACCCATCAATATACACGAGGTGTCTCAAAGTAGCTCAATGCATAGAGGATCAGCTTCTGGTGATGTTACGGCGCGTCAGACATCTCGTATTGGGGAATACGAGGGAACTGTTTGTCGAGGAGATCGACTTGTGTCGGCGAAATATATATTTTGTGAAACGAGGGTTGTGAGGCCTCATGACACGTCTGGGAAGAGATCGCAACGACCTTTCTTTGGCGGCCTGTCGCGATATCCATCCAAACATATACGTACTTCTCAATAATATATGTAAACTGTAGTTTTTTATAATCTGCAATACGCTAGTTTTTCCAGTGCATCCCAGAGTGTAGGATATTAAAATACAACGTTTGTGCCCGCCGTAAGATAACACCTTCATGTATAAATTCTAATATAAATATCAATAATTACAATACACATGATAAACGTAAGTTTTACATATTTTAACTCCTGTCGGAGTGTGATTCTTTAATTTAATTGATGATTGCCATCTTTTTATCCATCAATATACACGAGGTGTCTCGACTTAGCTCAATGCATAGAGGATCAGCTCCTAGTGCTTTGGGACCCATCAATATACACGAGGTGTCTCAACGTAGCTCAATGCATAGAGGATCAGCTTCTGGTGATGTTACGGCGCGTCAGACATCTCGTATTGGGGAATACGAGGGAACTGTTTGTCGAGGAGATCGACTTGTGTCGGCGAAATATATATTTTGTGAAACGAGGGTTGTGAGGCCTCATGACACGTCTGGGAAGAGATCGCAACGACCTTTTCTTTGGCGGCCTGTCGCGATATCCATCCAAACATATACGTACTTGTCAATAATATATGTAAACTGTAGTTTTTATAATCTGCAATACGCTAGTTTTTCCAGTGCATCCCAGAGTGTAGGATATTAAAATACAACGTTTGTGTCCGCTGTAAGATAAGACCTTCATGTATACATTCTAATATAAGTATTAATAATTAAAATACACATAATAAACGTAAGTTTTACATATTTTAACTCCTGTCGGAGTGTGATTCTTGGTGAATGGGGTCTTCGTTATGATTCAATCACAACGAGATCACCGTTGAATCTAGAGTTGCGGAAAGCTGCTGTCGCCAAGTCATTTCATTATACAGCCAGGAAAACTCCATACGTGCATCAGAAAAGGGTAGCGAGTCCACTGCCAACCTCGTCCCTCCGCCTCCCAGTAAAAACGAGTAGGAAAGCCAATGACGAATAATTGTTCCCAACGATTAATTCCTCTGTGAAAACGTCCCCTCGCTATTGAATATTGTCAAAGGTAGGAATTGATCCATGACACCTTGGAATGTGAGTCCGCTCAAACAATCCCAAAATGCCGACGCTATGCTGGGAAAATAACTCACCAACGTCAGGATAGTAGGAGAACCAGGCCTATCCTCTGAATCAACGGGTACCTTCAACATTCAAAGTCCAGTTCTTTGTCCATGAGGAATAATTAGGCGAAGCCAGACCGGCATGTTGTCTCCTTCGCTCGCCCTCCGGGTAGGTAGGGAGCCTGTGAAAGTCCACTCGCCTCTCCCCTTAACCAGCGCACGCGGGATCGAACGTGAAGGTAGATGAAATCACTTATTGACATTGATTGATTATGATTTAACTCAATAAAAGACAATTGTATAGGTAGGTATCTATTGGAAATTATCATAAGTACCTAAATATATTTCTGTAAAATAGGTATTTTTGAATACTTAAAGGTTGACTACTTGTATTGAGTGACGGTAATTACACTGTCGATAGTGCCTGTGTGAAGATAAACTGATGTGTAACGAGATGTTATCATAAAATACTTAATGAAGTTATATGTACCCGCTCGGGTATCTTAAAATGTATTTGCATACCGATATATCAGAACGGTTCTGATCCAGTTTACAAAATATTTATCCAATTTAGACTCTGTAACGTGATTAGATTTTTGTTAATGTTGGGAAGCTGGTTAATGTAGTTGTTAGTAAATTAATAAAACTTACCATACTTCTTAGTGCATATCCAAAATATCTTCGTTTAATCACAAACCCAACCCGCAAAGCAGTAACTACCATTCCCACGCGCGTATTTTTAGCATGCTAAAACACCATGCAATACCCAGACGGTATACTCTCTAAAACCCGGCTTTCACTCTCTTCTCCCAAAAACGACCCTCCTCCTCTCGACTCTCTAAACCGACTATCTCCACTCCTCTCCCGAACCGACCACGTCCCTACTTCCCAACTCCCCAAACCGACTATCTCCACTCCCTACCCAAGACCGACCTCCCTCTTCCCCAACTCTCCAAAACCGACCATCACCTCTCGTCTCCCCAACCGACCACGTCCCTACTCCACAACTGACTGTCACACTCCCCCTCTCTCCCTTCCAACCGACCATCCCTTATCTCCCTTAATACCGACTCCCCGTTGTTCCTCGCACAGGTCCGTATTAGGTATCCTTCGCCAACTTAACAAACTTATAATTCTTTTAAATTATCTCTTTTAAACCAACTATTTTGAGTAAGATATTTACTTACTGGTTGATCCCACTATCAAACCAAAATAGGTACCGTTCCTTCTAGATTGCTTGGTTTAGAAATCCGCTCAGGCAATAATAACAACAATAAATGGACCACTTCCACAGCGCCGTCTTCGCGAGAAAATCACCTCAAGGCGCTTTACAACATAATTTATCTAACCCATACCTTATCACTTAGACTTATATCTAATAACTTACATATCAGATTTATCACTAATGGCTTACAGCTAAGATTTATAACTATAAAATACTTATTCAGACTTATAACTAGTGATTTACATCTAAGACTTATATACATAGCGACTTACAACTTAGACCAGTAGCTAGTGACTTAAAACTAGATAAGTTCAATTTCATAATCGAAGTCATCAAGCCTATACTATATCCTACTTTATTCCTCAAAAAAACCGTAAATCTGAATGCAGAATAAAAGGCTGTTTCTCAGTGGCGCTTGACACCGAATCACATT
>JAHDVE020001698.1:0-23536 GCA_022606495.2 Halesus radiatus | reverse complement strand
TATTTATTAATTCAAAATAATGATAGTATTATTACGCCATACGATAAACATTAAATAGAAAAATATTCATTAAATATTTTATAAATTTACCTAGACTTAGTGTTTATCATAATCTCATCAGAAATATTATTTTTTTCTGACCGTCCCATTGCATGTTTTACAAAATATTTAAAATACGAATATGATTTTTACAGTGGAGAAAAGTATTTTTAATTCTTTATCGTTCATTTTTATAAGTAAACATAACCAAAGATTTGTAATCCGCATTACAAAAAAAAAACATTAAAATTACGTAGTGTTCATAAAAAAAATAAACCACACACTGTTGTTTGTTTTTTTTTATAAATTTATCTTATCGATAAGTTACAGAAAACCCTTCAGAGCATTTTTTAAGGATATTCAACTTTTTATATGTTTTTGTAAAACACGCGTAGACCGGTCAGAAATGTGTAATATTTCTGATTATATTTTGATAAATGCTATGCCCATGCAAATAAAAAAAAAACCTAATAAACATTTTTCTCTTTAAAAACACCATGTTTATCGTATTGCACAATATATATTATCATTATTTTGAATTAATAAATAATAACTCTTCGACGTCCCTCTCCCCGTTAAGGGGAACGGCTGCGGTGCCTGTTTCATACAAAACTGAATTTTGGATTGGAGGCCAAAATACCCATCCAAACTGAATCGCGAAAAATCAATTCCTTTAATGGCCGATATTTCATAAGGTAAAACAAAAATAAACAAAACAAACCGCAAATAATTTTGTTTTTATTTAAAAATTAAAACAAAAATAAATAAAATGCTTCTCATCCGTACTAGATATTAACTAAACTTTTAATTTTAAAAAAAAAGATCATTCCGTTTGGTTGAGTATTTTGGCCTCCAATCCAAAATTCAGTTTTGTATGAAACAGGCAGCCGTTCCCCTTAATAGATTTTTCTCACGTTTTGCACATGGCTGCTGTGTATTTGTCTACTGTTAGTTAATGTGGAGCAAAGTGCTTACGGATTTAACTAACTAACCAACCATCACGCCGTTTCTCCGCAGGGGTAGGCAGAAAAGACGAACCGCCAACCAACTCGATCTTGGCATACACTTCTTGCTTCATCACATTCTCTTCTATTATTCCGATTTCTGACATAGCCCGACTCAAGTATTTGATTCACGTGATCGTGCCATGTCTTCCTCATTCACATTTTCATCATATATTCTTCTTTCACTTACACATCTACGAATTTTTTTTTTTTTAAAGAAAGACAAATATTTCCTGGTTACGAATAACCTGACAATATTTGAAAATCTCCCACTACCATCACAGTAAGCGGAAGATGTTGCTTGTGTCGTAATGGAGGACTTAGCCAGCCGAGGAATTGAACTCACGACACCTGGGTGAGACCCAAACGCGATACCAATTCAGCCACTGACCTTTCTTAATCTTCCTTTCATAATCTTACTCGTTACGCTCACATCAACTTTGCATTCTTTACGAATCTCAATATTTTTCACACGATCATACATGGTTTTACCACACTTCCATCCTTTCTCTGCCAGTTCCATGCCCCACTGCCATACATCGGGGCTGTATCAGCACTCCACTGTGGACTGCTAGCTTCACTTCTTACTGATGTATCTGTCTGAATTCTGGATTGTCCATAATATATTTCTGTCCATGTAATTTGTGAAAGGCTTGCAGCAGTTCTGCGTCGTAAAACAGTCAGAAAAGTTCTACTCTGAGGGTAAGCGAAGCACGTTCGCTGCGCCCAGCCGGTTTATCCTCATCAAGAATTCACGGTGTAGACAAGCAAAGAAGTTTGGAGTCCTTCTATAGGTGCATATTACATAAATTCCTACTCTAAGTGGCAAGTTTTTAACTGTAGGTATCATTTTTTTTATTTATTTAAGGAGAAAATACAGATACAGACAGCAATATCAAAACATTATACAATATCTGGAGAACTCGCCTCCATCCTAGCTATTTCTCACTGATTAATATGATACAGATAAATAAACCTTTAAAATAATTTTAATCATTGAAGAAGATAATATTAACACATCCCAAAATGAACCACGATACCGAAAAACAACGAAATTAAAAAGATTTCAGTCGCATCTGGGACTCGAACCCAGGACCTCTACCTATCCGGGGTAACCGCTTAACCAACTAAGCTAATGAGACCAGTTCAATTTACGCCATTTACACCGATATCATACTTCAAGTTCAAGAATTGTTTTTTTATTTTTTTTTATATGAATACCACACAAGAGTCCCAAACTGCTCGCAACCGTCTGGAGCCAGTGAGACTATGACATTCCCAATTGGGGAATATTGTGAGGCTGAAGGTATTGGGGAGGGGAAGGAGAAGGGGGAGAGGAAGGTGGTGAAAAGAGGAAATACCTGGCTATTCAGATCTGGTCACCAAACACGGCTAAAAGCCATTTCAAGCAACGTTTCAATTCTGAATGGTGGTCTTTCACCAGGGCGATACTGAGAGTATCCCGCACGTAATATTTCCGCACGCACTAATATGTAAAGAACAGAAATGCATATTTATAAGTCGATGTTTCACATAACTCGCCTCACTAGGCTAGCCTGTGTTGAGGCAGTAATTTTGCATATTATTTTATAATTTCATAATACCTTCATACACTTATATTAAGATACGCTCCGTAAATGGTTAAATCAATAACTTCGAATTTGGGTAAGTGCGTCGGTAAATGCCCTATCATTACTTTTAATCAATTTTTTTAAATTGTGTTTGAATTTTTTCTGTGAATCAGATTTTTTGATGACCTAAAATTCCGTTGCCCAAAAGTAGTATGAGTTACAGGAATTTGGAGTAAATCTTTGTTAGTATTTCTAGAAATACGAGTGCGCCCTTGAGGTGATTTTTCACAAAAACGGCACTATACAAATCATCCAATAATAATAATAATAATAATAATAATTATTATTATTATTATTATTATTATTATTATTATTATTATTATTATTATCATCATCATCATCATTATTATTATTATTACTATTATTATTATTATTATTATTATTATTATTATTATTATTTTATTATTATTATTATTATTATTATTATTATTATTATTATTATTATTATGATCACCATCATCATCATCATCATCATCATCATCATCATTATTATTATATTACTATTATTATTATTATTATTATTATTATTATTATTATTAGTATTATTATTATTATTATTATTATTATTATTATTATTATTATTATTATTATTATTGTTATTATTATTATTATTATTATTATTATTATTATTATTATTATTATTATTATTATTATTATTATTTATTATTTTTATTATTATTACAGTATATTACGTTTGTTTGATGAGTGAGGATTAATACGTGGGACTTGTAGGGAAAATTTACAGGAAAGTCGCGCCTAGATATGGGTATAACTTGAAACATAGATTCTATCAAACACTTCGATAGCGTATTCAAACGCAGTAACTTTTTATTCATGTCTTGTTTTAAAATTTTATGAAAAAAATATATTTGAAGAGTATTTTCATGGAAAACTGCGCCATAGACCTGCCTGTGTCTTTGTCTAAAATATGTTAAGAATAGAAAATTGAAACAAGATAGGCCATGAATACCGAATCTTGCGTCTACTGAATATCCAATAAGGCAATAAATTCGCCTGCGCCGCATTTACTGGGGCCGGGATAATGCCTTTAATAAGGTGACGCATCTCGCGGGGGTGCTCGAGTTTTAACACCCCCAGAGGAGGCGTTCAACATACATACATATATACACATATTGTAATACCGGCCTCAAGGGGTTATATGTATCATAAATAAATCGCAACACTTAAGAATGTACGGTTTTAGATGCGACACATGAGGGGTTAGCAGTTAACCTTCTCTATACCAAGCTCGAAAACTTTCCTCCAACCCCAAGATGACACGCCAGTGCTACCGTTATGTTTGAGTTATTTACACATTTTCCTGTGTAAATTATTTGAAAGTAAGTTTGTATCTCTCATCTCATTTTCTTTTTCTTGCCTAATTCCCAGGCGTCCCTGTACGGCGCTACTTCCAAGTCTTCCCTCTGGAAACGCTCTCAATATTTTCAGTGGGAGTCGATCTTCTGGCATTCTTATCTTTGTAAAATAAAAACACATTAAAATAGTGTTAATGTCTACGATATTGGCTTTATTTAACAGATAATTTTATGCCAAGATGGCGCAACATGCCACACGGCGGGTGCAACCATAAATGTATTGCTGGAAACAATTGGTGAGCGCATAATTTAACGTAATGGACCTGTGAACTGGTCTCCACGATCGTGTGATCTCACACCATTAGATTACTTTCTTTGGGGAATGTGAAGTCACTAGTCTATGTTGATAAACCAGAGACGTTGGACCATTTGTAAGTCAACATTCGCCGTGTTATTGCCGATATACGGCCCCAGTTGCTCGATAAACTTGTCGAAAATTGGACTTCACGATTGCGCTTCATTCGAGCTAGCCGTGGCACTAATTAAAAACATTAATCCCGCCATGTTGTATTGATAGATATTTCCCTCTGGTTAGCCACAGATTACATATTCAAAAGAAGAGGGTTTGTTTAGGCAGAATATTTTCAAGATGGAAAACACTTAAATGATTTTTTTTATTTAGATATATTTTGAATTTCCAATGAATATTTCTATGTTTAATTGTTTAGAGATAGTCATAGTCTAGTCGTCACAAGGCATTACTTTCGCTGTCAAATCAATTGTGGCGCCCAAACGACAAACAAGAATTCACAACTTCATAACTTTATATTTAAAAAAAACGGGTACACATCACCTAGTCTATTAAGTGAGTTTAACTTAAGAACAACCTGCTACAGTTCCAAATTTGGTTCCTACTGCGCATACCCACCCCCTCGCATGCGTCCCATCTCCCGCGCACGGCTGCCACGGCCATGTAACTCCGCCCATACACGCGTTTCTGAGATATTAACCCATTCAAACCGTGGATGTTCAGTCAAATTATCATAATATTATCAATTTCGGATTAATTCCCTAGCTGTTTTAATGAACCTGATGCCACATAAAATGCAATATGTATATTTTAATATTATAACCATAATTATTTAAATGTATAAAATGAGTTAAATTTGTGTTTGTAGGTAGGTAATACAGAATAGAAAAATAATCCTGTTTTTGAATGTGTTAACGTGGATACCAAGTCGCGGAGAAAGTAGTGGGGGAAAGGGGCAGGACATGCGCGCTCACAGGTCGTTCTAATGATGGACAGGGTATAGTCTATTATATTATACAAGATAGGTCTTTTGTAAACTGTGGCATCAGTTATTTTTTCAAATCCGCAGAGATACAGACCTCACTTTCCTCGATTAATCTCCTCGGTGTTGTTTTCGCTAAGCAACACGCAAATATGAGATTATTTAAAGCTTCTGCCTCGTAAAATGTTGCATCAAAGGAAACAAAGCACCGATGATCTTGTTTATTCGTCATTAAATATTATTTAACGATGTTATCTATGCAGAAAATATAGAAGACGTTGAATGGTTTTTGGGATGGGGCCAACATGAACACAATACTCGTGAAAAGCAATTCTGAAAAGAAAATAAATGCGGAACAATAATAATCCGTTTACCAAGCTATCGCATTCGTGGAGAATAAAAAAATAAATACACAAATCTCAGTAATTGCAAAACCAAAATGAGCATACTCTCGGCGTGATGTGAACACATGTCTCAAAACTGAAAATCGGTAGGTGAGAATGTATGGGATTTTTTTTTAAATTGCATATTTTGAAATTTGTACCCTCCCCTCGCCAGTCGATAGCTGTTGCGCCTGTCTAATTTCCAATCGAAAAGTTTTTCTAACGGAATTATTACGTTCTTAAATATTTTTTATCGACGAGAAGGACCGAGTTTTAAATTTAAAGTACGCCAATGTGTTAGCAAATCACTTTCGGTATATTTTCAATGAATAAAGAACTCCAATGGTTTTAAAAATAAAAAATTCATATAGATTAGCAAACGCACATTCTGAATATATAATTTTTATTATATATAATTATGCTTAGAATTTATAAATCGTTATTTAAAAGTGAATAAAAAATCATCTCATCAAAACACCTTGCTATATTGGTATCATTGCATTTGGAACATCTAACGTCACGTGCGCAGTATGTTTTTGGATTAGTATGAACATTTTTATTTTTCGATTTTGTTTCATATTTTAAACATGCATTTTTTTTTGATTTGGTGAAATTTGAACTTAATTTGGGTGACTTTAAGCTTTATAATTGTTGTTCATTATGAAATTTAAAAAAAAAACATTATTAATAACAGAAATTGGAGTATTCATGAGCAAACCAATTATCAATATAGATATTATGATAATATTAATGCTCAATACTATTATTATTCTTTGAGTTAAAGTTTCTAAAAAGGCACATAATTTTGATACTTATGTTTAGTTATGGATTACTATGAATAAAAAATAAAATTATGTACGGTAAAGCTCATCCTTGTTTTGACATTTGACTTTCTAACCTGAAAACTGATCAAAACCGACTGGCTATAGATTTGGATCGTTTTGGCGGGCTTTTAAAAATTGAAACTTTAAAAATTATTTTAAATGTGAAAAACTTTAGAAAAAAAATCTAAATATACTGGTATTTAAGTTTGAACGTCATTATTTATTAAAAAAATGATTGGAGTTCCAAATTTCGGTAGATTTTCGCTGAAATCTGTGGATCTACCGAGATTTCGATAGAAATGGCATCATTGTGTCACCGGTACATAGATTACCAACGCGAAGTTGGGGCTTGGTAGCTAGGGGTATTTTTATTTTTTTTATGAATACCGCACAAGAGTCCCAAACTGCTCCCAACTGTCTGGAGCCCAGTGAAACTATGGCATTCCCAATTAGGGAATGTTATGAAGCTGAAGGTATTGGGGAGGGGAAGGAGAAGTGGGAGAGGAAGGTGGGGAAAAGGGGAAATACCTGGCTATTCAGATCTGATCACCAAACACGGCTAAAAGCCATTTCAAGCAACGTTTCAATTCTGAATGGTGGTCTTTCACCAGGGCGATACTGAGAGTATCTTCCACTCTGGAACGTGGGCAAATATACTCTGTATATATTATTTTTAAATGAAATGTATGCGAAATGTTAACCAATAATGGCAATTGTACGCTACGTAAACATAACATTAATAATTTTTGTAATATGAAGGAACGAAATGGGCTGCTAAGAGGTATACCAGTTGAAACGTTTGAAAGCCATTGATCTAATCCAGGGGTGAGGGTAAATTCTATTTTTTTTTATTACTGTGGCAATTTGTCTTTGAAATTTATTCTGCACATTCAAATTTGTTCATATTCGAATTTTGACGGTTCGTTTTGGAAACAATCCAAAACAACATATTGGTTGAGCACCATGTTATTTTATTTTTATAAACAATAATTATTAGCCTGAAACACTCATCCAAATTGAAAAAAACCTTCCGAGAAAAGATAAATGTCGCCGACAGGACTCGAACCTGCACCCTTCTGATTGACGGTCAGATGCTCTACCGTTGAGCTGCGTCGGCTTATCGCAAACCCGCCAAGTTAATCAATATATACTAGTGTTTCATTCGATAATTACTGTTTTTATTATATTTCACCTGTAAACAACCAACTTTATTAGTATGAGAAAGGCTTTAAAACGTCAGAAAGGGTGCAGGTTCGAGGTCCTGTCGGCGACATTTATCTTTCTCGGAAAGATTTTTTCAATTTCAAGGTGTTCAGGCTAATAGTATTGTTTATATAATTACCCACTTTGCGCTATACAAAAAATCTTGTCTTAAAAACTTAGTTTATCAATTAATAAATATTTGACAAGTCAAAAGATTTTTCACCAATAAAATGAAGACATAATTTGTCTCGACGCCACCTAGTGAGGGATTTAGCTGTTACAAAGCCTTCCTCATACTAATAAAGTTGGTTGTTTACAGGTGAAATATAATAAAAAACCGTAATTATTGAATCACTAGTATATATTGATTAACTCGGGTTTGCGATAAGCCGACGTAGCTCAATGGTAGAGCATCTGACCGGCAATCAGAAGGGTGCAGGTTCGAGTCCTGTCGGCGACATTTATCTTTTCTCGGAAGGTTTTTTTCAATTTGGATGAGTGTTTCAGGCTAATAATTATTGTTTATAAAAATAATTGTTACCCTTTACGCTTTGCACAAAAATCTTGTCTTAAAAACTTTAGTTTATCAATTAAGCATGTTATTTATTTACTTGGATTAGATTCATATTTTATATCTTTAGAATCATATCTATATCTTTTTTTTATAACAATGTTTAGTACATATTCTCTCTCTGGAGGCTTCTAAGGTGTCTGGCTCTGCATTGGAATCTGCCCAAATCGAGTTAGTTGTTCTCTGAATGCACAACAGAGGGCAGTTACGTGCCCCTTTTTGGCATATGTGCGAAAAGATCGGGGTCGGCCTGAAATTTCTGAAAACCGAAATTAGTATTGTACTATGAACGGAACAAGTATTGTTCTCCAAGTTAAGGAAAGAAGAAGTTTTTGCTCTAATTCAAATATTCTCTGAGCTGTGTGAACTCTTTTATAACAGAAATCGACCAAACCTGGTGAAGTGGAGCTTCGATACTGCAGATGAGATCGCTGATCAAGGTTAGTGGTAGTTTTTCATTGTATTTGACCAGGTTATTGCAGTTGCGCCAGAGGGAGAATCTTCATCCTTAATTTGTAATTTCTTTATCAGGGTATTAAGCCCATCCCGGTGTTGGCTATTTACATGCCACACCACATATCTCGATTCTATTAATGTATTTTTTTTTTAATTTATAATTTTTAATCTGTGAATTTTCATTTAACATCTAATAAATGGACATTTTAATACATACATCGCCTTTCCATGTAATTATCTTCCTTGCAAAGAGTTAAATAATAAAAAAAAAACGTTTAAATGTAAAATTCTATTAGAATATGATGAAGAATCATCTCAATTCGGGAAGTACAACTAATTTCTTAGATGGTTTGGCATGTTTTTATATTTATTTATATATATATATATATATATATATATAAATATCAATCTAAATTTGTTTGTTTGCCCACGATGTTCTCGAAAATCACTGGACCGGTTTTGCTGAAAATAGCACAGTTTGTTCTTATTAGTTCCGGGAAGATTTAGAGTGTAGTTTGAATGAAATCCAATATGTAAAACTGTTGCTATAACGTTTTAAAATTAGTATGAAAAACATTGAACCCGCCATGTTTAATTTAGGTTAGCCCATAGATATAACACTATGGTTAGCCACAGATTGCATATTCAAAAGAAGAAGGTTTTTTTAGGTAGAATAATTTCAAAATGAAAAACACGAGTAGGTACCTACTTAAGAACATTATGATTCAGATACATTATGAAAAAATAAATGTTTGTAATGAAATAAAATATTCAAATGAATGTTTCTTTATTTGGAGATAGTTACTTCCGCTGTCAATTATTGTACCCGAGCAAGGCCGGGTACACATCGGCTAGTATATTTATAAAAATTGCATCTACATATATATATCTATCAAAAGTAGTTTCCCCAGAATAACTACTTATATTCAAAGAAACGATTTTTTTGACATTGCTGATCGAATGCGCCGGCGTTCGACGGATAAATTTAGCATATCCGATGGGTATTTCAGTGCACTAAAAGTTAAATACGAAATAACAAACACAATTTTTTTTTTTTTATTATTTACTGAGAATCAAACCAGCGACCTTTTTATTTGTAGGCATGAATCTTTACCACTCGACAACAGAAATAGTCTGCTTTACAGTTAAGATGTTAGATTGCGCATACAACTATGATCATAATGCAAAGAACATAACAATTTGTCTTATTTAATTCAAAATAAGGAACTCCACTGAAAAATATAATGATTGATTGATAAACTAAAGTTTTTAAGACAAGATTTTTGTGCATAGCGCAAAGGGTAACAATTATTTTTATAAACAATAATTATTGGCCTGAAACACTCATCCAAATTGAAAAAACCTTCCGAGAAAAGATAAATGTCGCCGACAGGACTCGAACCTGCACCCTTCTGATTGCCAGTCAGATGCTCTACCGTAAATAAATAAATAATAAGTAAATAAATACTAATAAAGTTGGTTGTTTACAGGTGAAATATAATAAAAAACAGTAATTATTGAATGAAACACTAGTATATATTGATTAACTTGGCGGGTTTGTGATAAGCCGACGTAGCTCAACGGTAGAGCATCTGACCGGCAATCAGAAGGGTGCAGGTTCGAGTCCTGTCGGCGACATTTATCTTTTCTCGGAAGGTTTTTTCAATTTGGATGAGTGTTTCAGGCTAATAATTATTGTTTATAAAAATAAAAATATAATGACTTTAAAAAGATATTTGCATGTGTATAAAAAATCAGCTCATCAAAACACCTTGTTATGTTGGTACCATTGCATTTGGAACATCTGACGTCACGTGCGCATTCTGTTTTTAGATTATTATGGACATTTTTATTTTCCGATTTTGTTTTGTATTTTAATTAGTTTTGGCGACATTTAAACTTAATTTGAGTGACTTTAAGCTCTATAATTGTTATTCAATATAAAAAACTATTATTATTGAAAGAAATTAGAGTATTCATGAGCAAACCAATTGTAAATACGGATATTATGATAATGTTAATGATCAATACTATTATTATTCTTTGAGTTACAGTTTTAAAAAAGGAACACAATTTTATTACTTATGTTTAGTTACGGTTTACTATGAACAGAATATAAAATTATGTTCTGTAAAGCTCATCCTTGTTTTGACATTTGACATTCTAACCTCAAAACTGATGTAGAAAAAAAACAAAATATACTGGTATTTAAGTTTGAACATCATTATTGATAAAAAAAAATAACAAAATTGAGCTGTAGTTCTTTATTTATCATTTCTAATTACTTTCCGCCATGACATTAGCGCATCTATCACACGGCTCATCTTCAAGGTTAGCTGTGAATCTCCTACACCTTCCGCACTGCAATTTATCAACTTTCTCCACGCTTAACGCCCACTCCTCTTCGTGGGCCTCCGCCTCTGCCAAAACGACTTCAGAAACTTGCAAAACTTCACACAACTCCCCGGAATCACTCCTTTCACATCCCTGCATCGTATACAGCCTATCGTACAACTCGGCCGTAGCCCTGATGGTGGCAACGTACTCCAAACTATTCAAACCTGTACACTTCTTATTCAAATCTTTCCTGATATCGATAACAGACTCCATCAACATATCAACAAACGGCCGGTTCCAAATTTCTTTCGGCGGATCAAACACGGTCTTAAAAAACGCTTTACCGTCGTTCAACGGGTGATGGCTCCAAACCTCTTCGACAAAATGCGGTACAATAGGCCCCAACGCTTGGCACAGCGATACTAAAACATTATGAATAACAACTTGACAACCCGTCCGTTCCGCGGAATTCTTTCCTAGACAATACAACCTGTCTTTTACGATGTGGCAGTAAAACCCTGAAACTTGATTCGTCGTGAAATGAAGTATGGACGTGCAGACTTTGTTGTATTGCATAGTTTCGTAATGCTCGTTCAGCTGCGTCTGAAAGTCGTGTAGTTCGTGAAGCATGTACGAATCTACATAGCCGAACTGTTGGGTTTCCGTTAACGTGTGTTGTTCCAAGTCACTTATGGCTCCGAGTAAGAACTTCATCAATAGGCGTAGTCTGGATATCTCGGAATTGCTCTCTGCCAATATGTTGTCGCTGATGATGACTTGGGCGTTCTGCGTACCGTGGCTGGCGACCCACCATCTTGAACAAACAAACAATTGTCAAATTACTTCTTCAATAGATGTAAAATTATTTTTATAAACAATAATTATTAGCCTGAAACACTCATCCAAATTGAAAAAACCTTCCAAGAAAAGATAAATGTCGCCGACAGGACTCGAACCTGCAACCTTCTAATATCCGGTCAGATGCTCTACCATTGAGCTACGTCGGCTTATCGCAAACCCGCCAAGTTAATATATACTAGTGTTTCATTCAATAATTACGGTTTTTTTATTATATTTCACCTGTAAACAACCAACTTTATTAGTATGAGGAAGGCTTGTAATGGCTAAATCCCTCAATAGGTGGCGTCGAGACAAATTATGTCTTCATTTTATTGGTGAAAAATGTTTTGACTTGTCAAATATTTATTAATTGATAAACTAAAGTTTTGGTAGAGCATCTGACCGGATATTAGAAGGTTGCAGGTTCGAGTCCTGTCGGCGACATTTATCTTTTCTTGGAAGGTTTTTTCAATTTGGATGAGTCTTTCAGGCTAATAATTATTGTTTATAAAAATAATTGTTACCCTTTGCGCTATGCACAAAAATCTTGTCTTAAAAAAAAAAACTTTAGTTTATCAATTAATAGATGTAAAATTACTTTGTGGTGTCATTTTGAATAAAATGAATAAGAAATGTTTATTCATTTTAATTATTATATTATTTACGTAGAAGACATTTCAAAACATAACAAGCCATCTATTAAATATGTCATTCAGTAAAGAGAGGCGATGTTAACGTAAATACATATATAGTGAGCATACAAGGAAAAGTGGTCAAAGTTAAGAACCCTTTTCGTTTACAGACTAAAACTGAAGTCCTTTCCACAGACACAAACTCACAGCTTTACAAGTCAGAATTTTTTTCTATATACAAAAACATAATACATATTATTTTTAAATGATAAACTAATATTTATAAGACAAGATTTTTTATGCATAGCACAAATATGGTAACAAATTATTATAAGCAATAATTATTAACCTGAAAAATCATACAAATTGAATGATCTTCCGAGAAAAAATACATGCTGCCGACGGAACACGAACCCGCGACCTTTTGTTTACCGGACAAGTGCTCTACCACTGAGCTACGGCAGGTTATTCATTACCCGCCAAATTAGTCAACATGTACTAGTTCTTCAGAATACAATCATTGCTTATTACATTTTTTACAAATAAAATGTAGATTCGATAGAATCTCGACGCCACCTAGTGAGAGAGTTAGCACTTACAATGCCTTTCCCACGGTTTGTGTCCCGTCGGCAGCATGTATTTTTTCTCGGGAGATTATTCAATTTGTATGATTTTTCAGGTTAATAATTATTGCTTATAATAATTTGTTACCATAATACATATGTATATTTTAATTAAAAGATATTCTAACTTGCAAAGCTATGAGCCTGCGTCCATGCGAAAATCCTCAATCTGCCAAAAAACAAACACTTAAACTTGGCAAAATTTTTGTTGTATGCTCATGATGTGATAGGAAGAGGGGAGAAGTGACCTATAACAATTTGTTTTTTTTAATCATTGAAGATATTATTCTCAGTTGACATACTCCCAAATCGAAAAGACGCAGAAAAGAAAAAGATAACGGTAGTAGCTGGGATTCAAACCAGGACCTCATGGTCTATCCGGGACCTGCGCTCTATGGCAACTGAGATACGGCTACCCCAATCCACCCTGTCATTTTTTATCGGTATCATACTTCAATTTCTAAGAACTGTCAATATCATCATCAATAAGTGGAAGATACTCTCAGTATCGCCCTAGTGAAAGACCACCATTCAGAATTGAAACGTTGCTTGAAATGGCTTTTAGCCGTGTTTGGTGACCAGATCTGAATAGCCAGGTATTTCCCCACCTACCTCTTCCCCTTCTCCTTCTCTCCATAATACCTTCAGCTTCACAACATTCACTGGCTCCAGACGGTTGGGAGCAGTTGGGACTCTTGTGCGGTATTCATATAAAAAAATTTAAAAAATCAATTATTCCCTTTTTTTTGGCTGCTACCTTTTTATAAATACAAGATTCTGATCGAATTTATTCGTGTCTGACCATGCAGATTCGTGGCAACAGTCCGCACGCTTCAGTGTCATATCTCCCTTTTTTTTCTATTGTACATGTTTTTGGAATCATCCAAGCAAAAAATCAATTCAATATTTTGATATCCGTCTATGGACAGTAAATTCCAAAACTGCATTAACACTTTATATGTGCATACATGCGAAGTGGGCCATATCAGGTTACCGATTCGCAAGCAAAATTAAATCAATTCCTGTTTGAACGCAAAATAGAGTTCATAATCTCCCGCCGTACATGCATAAAATGCCGAGGACTGTAGTCTACGTTTTCAGCAAACAAAGTGTTAAAGAGAATTAAAATGATGGCAACACATTATCACTTCTACACAAATAAAAACACTTTTCACCACAATCTATTTCAAATCTGCCAACACGGCATTCTCCCAAAAATCAACTATTATCGAAAATGAGATCTCTGAGATGAATGTGTGGAAAAACCATGTATGATTGTGTGAAAAATGTTAAGATTCATAAATAATGCAAGGCTGATGTATGCGTAATGAGCAAGATTAAGAAAGGGATGCTTAGATGGTTCGGGCATGTAGAGCAAATGAACGAAGAAAGGAGTGTAAGGAGAAGATACGATGCGAACGTGAATGGAAGAAGAAGCCGGGGAAGTCTGAGAAAGACACAGCACGATCAAGTTAATCAAATGCTTGAGTCGGGCCATGACAGAAGTCAGAATAACAGAAGAGAATGTATGAATGTGAATGAAGCAAAAAGTGTATGCCAGATCGAGTTGTTTGACGGTCCGTCCTCTCTGCCTACCCCTGCGGTGAAATGGCGTGATGGTTAGTTAGTTAATTGGTTAAGAATAATTTTACAAACCTCACTGTATCGATGCCGTAAGCGGGATTCTTGTTGAGGTTTTTGCCTCCTTCTATTATCAGCTTAGGGTCCACCACGTTCCCCACGGATTTAGACATCTTGCGACCCTTGGAGTCCACCGTGAAGCCATGGACAAAAAGGCTCCTGAGAAAGAAAGAAATGCATACATTTAAAACATTAATCCCAAGCATGACATTCGTATACATATTGTCATTTGGCATGCAATACCTCGAATATGACAATTTTCTGAAAGTGATACCTTAATGCCATTCGATTCATAATCATTTTCTCCGAGTATGCCGCAGAATGCCAAATATTTGTTAACCCGTTGTACACATGCAGCTGTTGGGAGTGGAAAACACCAATAGATGCAGGAAATATGAAGAGGATAAAGAGACTCCAATTCATGGTGACATATGATGACAATGTCCCGCCTTGATTGGAAAAAGGCTCAGCTACGGGAGAAGACATATTGTGGAACCGAGAGACATAACCAAATTTCCAATGACAACCCTGGTGATTATAAAAGGGACCAGGTTACTGTCAATGGAATAAGATAAAATGGGAGATAGCACACTGGCCTGTGGCCAACCATCTCCGTATCAATAAATAAATAACCCGTTGTATGTGAACGCTATAGCAATTAAGTGCCCAGTAAGCGGATGCCTCAACAGTTGGGTTGTGAGGTTTTGACGTCAATAAAGTCGTAATCCATGGTCTATATTTATAAAATCTTCATAATTTCATTATGCTAGCGGCATCTATAATTTTTTTTAAGTAACATTCCGTGTATGTTCTGAAATCGTAATTATTCGTTGCCAGTGATATGATTCCCCTGTCTTGTAACCATTTAAAACTTCCTGCCAATCTCCCTGCCGACTGGAACTCCTGCGCAGTTGAACCACCGAGTTTATACTGAGCATTGTGCGCGCCAATTATGAAAATGCACATAATTTCGTAAAGTAGTATAATGTTATGATAATAATTATTTATTTATAAGAAACAAACAGCTTTTAATACAGATTTATATAAAAGGAAGTTTTACAAAAGGAAAGCCAACAAAGTTTCTTATGCTAAAAGTGGTTAAGTAAATATGTTTTATTACAAAAAACAAAATAAGAAGAAAGGGAGGAGAGGAAGAGGAAGATGGGATCGGGACAGGAGATGTTCTCGATACATTTTATAGGCGTGCATCACAATTTGTGGTCGTACGTATTACTGCGGTTCGATATTTTGAAGAATGTTGATATTGTGAAATTGTGCGTTATATTGCGCACAAATACGGGGAATTGGAGAATTTATCCTGAGATTGGTCCTGCATGCGGACAAATAAAAAAAATCGGTTTGTCGGGTTGGTCTGTTGATGTGTTCAAGTTACAACTAGTTCAAACTAGCTCATAGCGTAACGACCCGTCTGGCCTTGGGAGAAGATGGGGGCTTCTAGTGTCAGTTTGCTTATACTGAGATCTTTGTTCATCTTTTATTGTCATAAATATGAATGTTTGGAACTTGGTCGCGTCATATTTTTTTTTATTTTTTTTTTTTTTTATTGTATAATATTAATTATATACAGTGGGAACTTATACCCGCTAAGCCACTGCAAGTAGCTTGTCAGCAGGAGTTTATTTCAAAAATATTATATAATACAACAATAAATTACAATCATCATACAAATGTAGGGCAAAAATTATTATATTTAGGCGCATGCATCTTGTGCTGTACATAACTTGAAAAAAAAAAAATTAAAGAGAAAAAATAATGGTAAAAGCATTACAGTTTTGTTATTGAGATACTAGAGTCCAATTTTATAACACCGATTTAAATAATATTATAAAAATGTCAATATCATAAAAAAATATCAAAATTATAAAAGTACCAATATTATAAAAGTATCAATATTATAAAAATATCAATATTATAAAACATCAATACTTTTAAAAATATCAACATTATAAAAACATTAATATTACAAAAATATAACTATTACGTAAATATCAGAAATATCAAAGCATCTGTAAGTATTAAATAGATTAAGAAATAAAAATTTAAAAGATATATACATAAAACAGCAGTACAGGTTGGTTACAATGAGGATAGACTTAAATATAATAGTAACACCGTAACAGTAAGTACACCAGTAAGTACAATTGATAAGGGATACATATAGGTACTTGCTTAATCACGATGAATAGTAAATCTCGATATTAAATCCCTTCCTGCCCACCTAACCTGTCCTTGGAAATAACTACCGGCCGAATTTGTGACAGGCACTTGCAATTGATATCTCGGAGTGAATTCCTTTCAATAACTTTTCCAATTTGGGCTTTTTAATCTTATGTTCCACCGGCTCAAATTATATATATTGCGGATACTGTCCATCGAATTTATGGAAGTGGCTAATTTGTTCCAAATAATTATCATCGATACTATTGGCATAATTTTGGAGCTCGTCCTTCGAGCAAATTATTACAGGGTTTATACCCGACTTCACCTACGAACAGCCGGTATAATGGAGTCGTAGATTTGCGACATCAGAACTCTTTGGTAAAAAATAATAAAATTGATCAATAAATCATCAGATGCAACTAAACAGATTATTTTTAACACTCGTATTTATACGGCTATAACGTGAAAAGATATCAATAAAAAAGTGCCGCGTGCGGGGGCATCTAGCATCGACACGTTTAAAAAGTTAATTTTTTCACAATATTTATGTAACACCGCTTCCAAGGGCAAAACCGCAGATGTTTTTTCCCTCTACTGAACAAATTGTTTCATGTCACATTCGCAGTATTGAACGCCGAACAAGGATATTATATCCACTGAACAGAAAATCAATAGAAGTATGATCTATACAAATTTGAAAAAACTAATGTCGCCAATTACATAAGATTTTTTGACTCTTAGGCCCTATACAGGTCAATATTGTTTCTTTTTTCAATCAATTTCACCCGAAATAAAATAAAACGTAACTTACTTCGGGCACACAGACACGTCCACAATATACTATAGATTTATCTCTTCAGTGACTACTTCTTACTTGTAAGGAGCCTTTCCAGTGAGGGCCACACTGGTGAGGAGCGAGGACTGGAACCATCCGGTGCACTGGTCCAGCCCCTCCAGGTACAGGTCAGCCTGGTGCCCACCCAGCACAGAAGACCAGGTCAGGCCGCTGTCCAGCCAGATGTCCATGATGTCCTTGCCCTTCACCAACTTCTCCATGGAGGTGTTGTTCTCCCTGAGGAAGTCGTCGGAGATGAGGCGCTCATCAACTGCGTTGTTCCACCAGCTATTGACGCCTTGCATGTCCATCCCGTCGCAGACTCTCTCCACCAGATCTCTGGAAAAACATAAAATCACTTTTTAACTAACTAAGAGAGTAGTGGATACTCTCGGCATCGCCCTAGTGAAATTCCACCTATCAGAATCTAAATGTTGTTCAAAATTACTTCAACCATGTTTGGTGACCAGATCTGAATAGTCAGGTACTTCCCCACCTTTCTCTCCATCATCACCTTCCACTCCCCACTTCATTCAACCTCACACTCGTCCCTATGACTCTGGGCAGTTGAGACTCTTGCGGTGTTCACATAAAAACAAAACAAAAAATCCAATTAACACAAACCTCACTTTCTCCCAAACGAAGTCTGAAACAAGAAATGTAATTCCTATGTTTATTGGGCAGCCCTAAACCAAAAAAAAACAAAAACTACAAAATTCAAGCACCGCATCATCACCATACATAATAATTTAACTTCATCTCTTTATATGGTCTATAAATAATGTATAATGATGGCCTGTCCAAAAAGAGAAAATAAATGTAAAAAAAATAAAATAATAATAATAAATTCGTAGAATAGACGTAATATAAGAATAGGAAGTAATATTTGTACAGCGCCCCTGAGGTGATTTCTCACAAAAGCGGCGCTATAAAAATCATCCGATTATTATTATTATTATTAACCAGCAACACACTTTGAGATATTGTTCATTTCCGCGCCCGAAACCACACCTTTAAAAAAAATCGCTTGTTATAAATAGTACAATAGTGGCTAGGGAGGTGTGGCTGAGTTCTCCAAAATGTCAGTTCTCACCTGGTGATCAGAGCCCTCTCCCCATCATAGACCACAGGGATGGGGACGCCCCAGACCCTCTGTCGGGAGATGCACCAGTAGGGTCTGTTCTGCACCTGATTGCTCAGGTTTAGTCGGTACTGGGCGCTGCTGGAGGCAGGCAAAATGGTCACGTCCTTTAATGCGGCCTACGGAAACAAACAATGTAAATAAGCCCCTCTGTTCACAAGGCTACGCAAGTACCATACCTAGGTTGCGTAGTCACGTCGCAAGCAACTAGTCTCACACAGTCCGTACACATCGTTACTGAAATCACGTGACGCGCGTCAATTTGGACATTTTAGATTTTAAGTCGTTATTAAAACTTCTTCAATTAATGCAAATTAACTTTGTGGCATAATTTTGAATTAAACCATTTAAAAAATTGCTCAACCTTTGGAACAACGAGATTTTTTGGTCTATTTATTCCGTCGTGTGCCGAGGGTAAATCTGCGCGCGGCCCGCCATGCACCGTATATTTTCGTAATAACTTACTAGTTTTTTTTAAATTACATTTTGTAAATTTTTCTGTATAAAGACATAATGTGTTAATATATTTATAAAAATTGTGTATATCTATCATAAGTAGTTTCCCCAGAATAGATACTTGTATTCAGAGAAAAAAAAAACTCTTTAATGACATAAAAAACATACATATAAATTAAATATGAAAATATTCCTGAAGTTTTATCATATTTCCATAAAATTAAATAAATTTATAAACAACATATAAAAATAAAAACACTTATTTACCTACATTTTAGAAGATTTTACATAATAAAACAAAATGGAACTGCTCATCAATACTTGACAGTTGTCATAAAAAAAAACGAAAGGCAAGAATTGCTATCTGATTTATTATTTTGTTGGCAAACGAATGAAGTTTAATTTAGTAAGCAACGACCATTTTTTAGGGTCGAAAATTCCACAAAAAGAAAGCATATTTTTTGCATTACCAGTCAGACACGATGGCGTTCAACGGATAGAAATTTTGCATTACCTATCGGACACGCTGGCGTTCCAGAGGTTAAACCACATTATTAATAAATAAAAGAAACCAATAGTTTTGATACATGTAGATATTTATTTTAATTATTTAATTATTAAAATGTTTATCAATGTAATGTCGCATTTTGGAACGAATATATATATAAAGTCTCTGCGACTTGAGTAGCGAAAACCTCGGCAAACTGGTCGCCAGAGACTGGTTTTGCTTACGAATGAATAAAATATCAACGACGGGTGCATGTATACCAACCTCCGTGCGGATGCATTGCGGTAATCGCCAAGATACTTGAGTCGTCGAGTATTTTTTATTTATTTTTGGGAAAATTAAACGCAAATCCACAATTTATACGTATATAATAATAAAAAATAATAAATATGCTCATACAAGCCATAGGTGCGGGAAACACTGATTTATTCTAATCCATAATACGGTACCCGAGGTCTGTCTACCTGAGGGTAATTTACAAACGCCCGGTTTTAAATCCCGGGAATTTCGCAGTCGCCAGAAGAAGGCAGTTAAGGGGATTAACAGCGAACTAATTAAAATACACCGAGCCACAGTTCGGAGTTCACGAAGGAACCCGAAGAAGAGTTCGGATATGATTAAAAAGGGGGACTTTGGCCGAAGCAAGATCAGTAGTGGACAGAGACGAGTCAGTAGAGACCGTCCCGCCAGTGGTCGTAGTCGAGACTCCCGTCTCCTACAAAGCAAGCAGGCCACATGCATCACCCGCCTGAGACGCTGCGGGAAAACTTGGCAGGAACCGCCTAACCCCAACGCCCACCGTTCGAGTGCAGTCGAGTGCCCTTCGCCTCCTGCCCTCCAGCGCCGTGATCCCATCAAGGCACATATCCACCACCGCAGGAATCAGCACCGGACAGCACTCGAGCGCCTCTGGCATCCTGCTGATCATCCTCTTGAACCGTCTGAAACCGGTCGTCAAGCGAAAGCCGAAACGCGTGTCCGCCCAGCACCAAAACCTCCCCCTACCGGAAGTACCTCTTGCTCTCTGAGGCTTCCAACACCAACATCGAGACGACTGGTAATCTTCCCACTGGACCGTGTGCAGATTACCCGTAAAAACAGTTTGTGTAATTAAGTGACACCCACAATACCTACCAGTTAAGAATGTATTTTACATTGTGAATTAATAAAATACTTGACACTCAACGAAGTTACCTGTTTTCAACTGAACCCCAATGACCCCATCATGTCAATGCCAATTATAAATTTTCCACTGTCGATGATAAATACTATGAGTAAAGTGTGACAATATATAGTTTTAATTAAGTTAGCTAAACTGTCAGTTGGAGGAGAGGAGCATAGGAGTGGGATAAAGGTATTTTCAAGAGCTGGTTCTATTTGGTATTTAGAGATAATGGATGCCTAGTCAGCTTGGTCTAGACCGGAATTAATTAATTCGTAGTCTCCACGGTTATAGAGAAAAACGTTTCTTTTAGCATTTATCAGTGAAGGACTTTCCTGGAATGGCACATTAATGGATGTAGCTTTATGGTGTTTATCTTCATGAACCAGCGGGTCATCACCAAACGGGATATTTACATTGGCTTGTGTGCAAAGAGCCTAATGGTAATAAATACATAATATGCTAAATGAAGATGCTAGTTTAAATTGGATGGAAATTAAAAGCAAAATACGGCCTCCATGGTCGAGGGGTAAGGCTCTCGACTACGAATCCGAAGGTCGCGGGTTCAAATCCCGGCGTACGCAAGTAATTTTTATTTAATTAATTTGTGTTGTATCACAATTAATTCATTTAAAAATAAAATAAAGTATATTTGCGCACGTTCCAGAGTGGAAGATACTCTTAGTATCGCCCTGGTGAAAGACCACCATTCAGAATTGAAACGTTGCTTGAAATGGCTTTTAGCCGTGTTTGGTGACCAGATCTGAATAGCCAGGTATTCCCCACCTTCTTCTTCCCCCTTCTTCTTCCCCCTTCTCCTTCCCCTCCCCAATACCTTCAGCCTCACAACATTCCTCAATTGGGAATGCCATAGTCTCACTGGCTCCAGACGGTTGGGAGCAGTTGGGACTCTTGTGAGGTACTCATATAAAAAAAAAAATTTAAAAAAATGGCATTCCACTAGAGGCTGAAGATTGTGACTGTAATGGTAATGTAAGCAGCACATCTCCTCAATCACACCTTTGTCTTTCTATCTTCCAAGAAGTAGATCGCAAAGACAGTGATGGGTTAGCCATGTAGAAATAATGCCAGATGGCAGAATGTCATAATGGCAAATCAAGTCTCTTAAAACCCTAAAGTTGAAAAAATAAAAATAAACCCCTCGTGTAAGATTTTTGCACCTATTTTTTGTTTTCCGGTCCCGTGAAGAATAAGAGAGTTTCGCTGTATTATAGAATTATGGTGACATTGTAAAAATGGTAAAATATAGTGAAATTTAGTCAAATTTCATATTAGAATACATGGAGCTAATGTACATGTGTTCTATTTTAAGTTATATAAATAAATGTGGTAAACTGCGGTAAACCGTAAAATACAAAAAAAAGGAAAAATATAATCAAATAAACTATGGTAAATTATGATAAAATATGGAAAAATGGTAAAATATTGTGAAATACATTTAGTCAAATTTGGTAAATTATGACAAAATATGGAGAAACGGTAAAAACTCGATAATTTTGAACCCAGACCGAGGAAGAAGAAAACTGATGAAAGTTGGAGAAGGATTGAAAGACATGAGGACTGGAGAAAAATGACCAGGATTCCAAGGAGACCAAATATAATAAATCAGATAGATGGAAGAAGCATCCTCACCAGAGCCTGTTCCTTCAGCTTGCTCGTATCCACAAACCACTGGCTGGATGCCCTGACGATGAGCGGCTGCTTGGTGCGCCAGTCCAGCGGGTAAGGGTGAAGAAAGGGGCCGCTCTGAAGAACCCGGGGGCCCAGGCGCTCGATGACTGCAATCTGTCCGTCTTTCAGCGCCAGCAGACCATCCAGGCCCTGGCCAAAGTCAGAGAAGCGGCCTTCTTCATCCACGTGGCAATGCTGAAACAATAATATGATATGTACTGCATTTGTATTAATTATTAAAACAAAATTTATAATATTCAAAAACTTTGCGTGTACCTACCAATGGTAAACGACAAACAGGATTGTACAATATTTGACTCCCACACACACTTATTTAGGTCTATTCACATCTACCAGCACCACGCAGTGCAGGACAGTACAGTACGGGAACGGCACAGATGCAAGTATTCACATTGCACCATGCAGCACAGCACAGACGCGAATACGGCTGTGAACCACAACTTGTTTGAGGATTTTATAATCCTATTCCCATATATATTATAATCTTATAACCTGTATTCCTTGACCAATTCAATCAATTTTTCATCGTCCATCTTCTCGGTTTTAGCACTATCTGAATCTATTGACAGCGACGCTAAGATGGCGGTGCTAACAGTATGTGTTCATACTAACTGCACAGGCACAGACGTCACCAGCTGCGACCAGCACTGTCAAAATACTCTAGCCGACAATCTCGGCCGGTACTGGCCCATGCATGCATATACTTTACATTTACGTATGCTGTAATATGAATGTGTTCATAGATAAC
>JAHDVE020001697.1:0-56622 GCA_022606495.2 Halesus radiatus | reverse complement strand
TATTTAAATAGCTAACTAGATATCCTTTTGCTTCCTTCTGCTTTTGAATAGACTTTTTTGTAAATAAATCTTTATGCATAATTTATTCTCCATGACATAAAATTTTCTGAAACAAGTTTTCCCAGCATTGTAAATGCGCCCTTGAGGTGATTTTTCACAAAAACGGCGCTATACAAATCATCCAACTATTATTATTATTATTATTAAATAATTATCGTAGCGAACAATGTTAAAAAAAAATTGTGTTTTTCAAGTAATGCCACAAACATGTCGGATTTAATGTCAATATAAATCCTTGTTATTTTTTTTATATTACTGTCACCGTGTCTTATTTTCCTATGAACAATAACTGTTTTTTAATGAAGCAAAGTCTGCCAGTTGTATTTTATATGCAGCAATGACAACACAATAATAGTAATATTGTGTTACTGCAAATGCATCTACCAATTAACTTTTAGGTGATCTTCATTGATCTCATTTTATATCATGTGTTTATTATTATTATTCCGCATACTTACCTATTATTAATATTTATTTTTTAATGAATATTTTGATTGATTATATGAAGTAGAGACCACTATGATAAATGGTCATAATTATACATTGGATTAATATGCAATTTCAAATTTTTGCACATGCATAATCCATATTTGGGCCTCTTTGGTCGTTAATGCATATTTCAGCCTTTTTATTCTTCAGACTTATGACCTGTTAAAATGAAATTATAGATATTTTTGTCCTCTTTTCTAACAAAACTGGTATTTTTTGGAACCCGTTCCCTTTTAATTGTGTTTGAATTATTTGAATCGCTCGTCATAAAATAATTTTCCTTCAGAATTTCTAGTGTTTTTTTTTCTAAAAGTTCTGCTTTGCAGTTCAGATTTCACTTATCCTCAATAAAAGCATTACATACAGATGATACACATGTGTCCAATGTATTAAAGACTCACCGCCATATATACACTTACTGTCGTCACCACACTAGGCAGTGGCGTGCACTCAATAAAATGAAAATTAAAAGGTTGTTTGTCAAAATGAATTTTTTCCATGAATTTGGTAAGGAACTTGCACGCTCATTTATTCAGTTGTCCTCAAAAATCAGCGAAAGATGATAGTAAATTGCCATTTGAAATATTCAATGCCCAATTCATAACCGAACATGAAAACTACGCACAGCCTACCTTTGGCCGTAGAATAATGCACGCCACTAGGGTATAGTTTTTGTTTTCAGTTATAGGTTAGGTACATCTAATTATTATGTTTGTAATTTCAATATTTTTCATCGTGAAAATCATTGTACACGCCTTGGAAATTTTACCACTGACTGTCTGTTTCTTTATTTATCGAGTGCTAGTTTCTGTGTCGAGAGAGCCCTCAATGGGCTCACTCTCAGAGCTAGAAATATAGGCTTACTTTTATCCTAAAAGTGTCCGTGTTATCTAAAACCTTGCCTTTGTAGTATGCCCCCCCTCGGGACTACTGATTTATTTTCTTTATAACATAAGTTTACATAATAAAAAAAAATATTAAACATTTCAAATATAGAATAAAAATAATCGTTTCTTTGTATTAGAAAAGATTCATGTTATAATTTGATAATTTTTTTAAACACGTGCCTACATCATTTGCAATTTGAAAATGTCACGCTCGTACGTACGCACAATGATATGTATTATTATTTAATAAATAGTTAAAATGACTACAAAATCATGAATTCTGAAAATAATTAAACATCATTCGACCATTATCCGAGAAGGAAGAGGACAGATGTTTTTTCGCTGTCTCCGGAGGAGAGACCAACATAATTTTCGCTTTCTTCTTTGTGGGAGTCGTAAAAAAGTGAACATTAAACATTCGATTATCCCCATCTCTAGACAGCTATTCTTTGTATTTTATAGTTTATACCCTTTTCCCCATATATGTACCTACTTATATTTTGACACGTTTTCGCAGTCGGTGGAATCGCTAGTGTAATTTTTGTTGTCTAAAAAATCATTAGTTTCACCTTTGATCGCCCGCAAAGTTGAGCGTGTCAAGATGTACGAGTATGTGTCTTCGATATTATAATCGTAGAATATCTCGTGTTGTTATGGTCACAGTCAAGATATCATTGGGTGTATTTCAACAAAGGACTCGAGATAATCACAAAAAATTCAAGTAGCGTTTTTTGTATCCCTCCATGGAACTCATTTTCAATATAATTTGCCCTTGGTATGGTGGAAACTCTGACCATCGAAGAAAAAAACAACAAAGTTTCACTTTGTGAGCAATTATTAACTGCTCATGCGGCAACAGCAACTCTAGAGAGACACTGTTCATCCTATTTTTAACCTCTCTTTCCCTTTAGAAAATAAATATCGGATATATGTATATCGATATATATATCCGATATTTTGATATTTATATAAATGTTATTATATTTTCGAACTCTTAAAAATAGTTGATAAAAAAACCATGGAAACATTATGATAACTCGTCGAGAAAAGATCTGCTATCGTAATTCTATCCTAGTTATTTTTTCCTTGTTTGTGTTCGAGTCATTAATTAATTCACATCATTCGATTCAGTGTCTTGGAATCGAGTGTCTCATTTTAATGGTGTTTCAATTATGCCCATCGCTAGCTTAGTGCTTATTGTATTACCATTAAATTAGCACAAGCGGAATATCGAATGTTTCCTATTATGTTAGGTATCTCTATCAATTTGAATACAGGCAAATTAATAATGTGATACGGCGGACGGACGCCCTTCTGCCACGTTATAATATTATATGTATTTATTATCAGAGGGGGTTTTCTCTAACGTGCGTTTGTGCAGTAAACTCCCATAACAAAATATAAGAAAATAAAATAAACATGTGTCATAATTTTACCACACAAACAGCGCGCCATTCAAATTAGCTGCTAAAAATTCACCCGTCCGTATATAATAACTTGATTTTTTTTATTTATTTATTCTTAAATTTAATTATGAACACAAAAACATTAGCCACCCATCTCACCAGGACAATCCTGTGTTGAGATGAGCGGCTTTACAATTTAATAATAATCCGTAAATTTCAATAAGCAAACAACAATACATGACATTTTTTAAAATATTAATAAGTAGATAATAGTAAATAAATAATAAAGATCAGATAATAATAATAAAATAAAATAAAATAAATAATAAAGTAAATAATGATCAATAAAGAGTAATAAGCATGTAATAATACACATTAAATATTAAGTAAATATTGATAAGTAAATACTAATAAGTATATAAAAATAGGTAAATACTAATAAGTAAATAAAATTATGTGAATAAAATTATGTAAATAGTAATAAGTACATAATTATAAAAATAAAAATAGTTAAATAGTAATATTAATTAATAATAATAATAATAGTTGGATGATTTGTATAGCGCCGTTTTTGTGAAAAATGACCTCAAGGGCGTTAGTAATATGTAAATAATAATATGTAAATAAAAATATACAAATAGTAGTATGTAAATTACAGAAGTAATGTAGATTACTTCTATAGCGCCGTTTTCGTGGGAAAGTCACCTCATATCTATAGGTAATACTGCCCGACAGCGAGTCCGAAATCAATTCCATACATGTGTTATGAATTCATCGTCTATGTGGCTTTCTGTCTTACGAAATAGTGCATACATTATCATTCTCGTGGCTCTTCGGTGGGAAACCATGCCAAGCTTGTGATCCTTCGGAATCTATAAGACAGTGTGTGCAGCTAAAATTTTGTACGGAATAATATTATGCAAGAATGAACCGATTTTTTTCTGTGATTATTGTGTTTTAAGTCGTTATTAAAATAAGTCAATTACTGAAGATAATTTTTTTTATATAAAAAAAAACTAACAGTAAAGTTTCTTACTCTTTTGTTGCTAGATCGCTAATTTCTAGTGCAGTTATATGATGAAATTCCTTTAGATCTAGAGAAAAATATACACGTAATATGGAAAAGAGCAACATAGTATTTTTATATAGATGAATTTTTTGAATCTCTGTTCAATGAGATGAGCCACGATTCGCCACTGATTATTATTCATGTATTTCGATACTGACCCCTCTAAAAAGAGTGACGCACTGGTAATGCGAAACGATGTTAATGTTCGAGCGACATCACTAGACTTTTTTTTATTTATTTTTTATTATTTACATTTTACAAAAAAAAATACAATGCAAAAAGTCCCGATAAAGTACTTTTTTGTAGTTTGTCTAACGGGAGCTCTTTATTAAAAACTTACAGTTAAGGTTACAATATATATATATATCTAAATAAAATTTAAAAAACATTAACAAACAAAGCATCAATATTTCTCAAGAATCTTACTCAAAAATATCTCTACAAAAATATTTAAAAAAAATACAAACTAACGACAACGAACTCTTTATTAAAATATTGTATTGCATTCAATGCACGCACCACTCAAACGGAGTAATAGATACTCTCAGTATCGCCTTGGTGAATAACCACCATTCAGAATCCAAATGGCTGTAACCGTGTTTGGTGATAAGATCTCTATAGCCAGGTACTTACCAACCTTCCTCTTTCCCATTTCCTTATCTTCCCCGCTCCTTTCAGTCTCTCAACATACCCCAATTGAGGTTGCCATAGTCCCACTTGTTCCAGACAGTGCAGCATTCACATATGCTATTGTAAAAAAACATTGTTATAACGAAATGCAGATCAAACAGTACCTAAATACGATTTAGTCTTTGTTTGTTAACTTTGTGAAAAATTGTGCGTAGTACCGAAAATGTCGTAATAAGTTGTGCAATCTATCTGCCGTGTCATATATTTTACTGGTAACTCTATCTACTTGGTACAATTAATTTACTGTACAACCGATGCGAATATTTTCTATGAGCAGGCATCAGAGATCAAATAATACATAGAGCTGGTCTAAGACTCAAGGGGAATAAACCAACATAAAGAGGACAAGGGGCGAGCCAGACGTGCCGCCAATTTAAGTAAAACTGCAAATAAGCAAAAAGGTTCAGCTTGTTTACAAAAATCGAATATGTTGTTAGAGTATTTGGTTTGACTCTTTTATAGATGTTTTATAATTTGTATACCCTAGTCAGCTAGGCTGGTGCCAAAATGGGTGACACGTGACCTCTGTCTCCAGCCGTCGAAATGGTACGTTAAGGAAAGGTCTATTCATTCTGACGTCAGTGGTAGAGGTATAATGTTTAATAATAATAATGTTTTTATTTCAGCAGAACAAAGCGGTGAGTGCAATACTCTGTCTGCCATATAAAAAAAATACATTTTAAAAATAAAAATATTACATGCTGTAGAAATATAATATAAAAAAAAAAAAAATAAATTAAATAATCTCTTTACTAATGTGTGTCATATTGTTGTGATTCCGTCCAATCAAACCGCCCCACATTGTGCCTCATCAACCCGAATAAAGTCACTTTTAAGCCACGTCACTTGCACTATATGCGTTTTAACGATTTGTTATTTTGTAATTAGTATTGATGTCATATTCAACATGAATCGAACTCATCGATTCATATACGAGTATATCGGTATGTATCCGTTGAAAACACACATTTACAAAAAATATATTGACATCCAAATCAATCGAATCTTATTTTTTTACGTATCACTTCATACCACCAGATGTCACTAGATTGTTCTGTACAGTCTGACATTTAAAAGTAGACAAAATTGAGGGCGCTGCGACCGTGTAAAGGGTTTTAAATGGCAGCACAATGGTCCAGGTGTATATGTTTTACGATAACCAAACGGTGTTCAGAAATTAGTGTTACTTACGAAAGGAGATGATTCTACATCATATTCTAAGGTAGTTTTATGTTTGTTTTTTATTATTTAATGTTTTACATTGAAAGGCGATTGTTGTGTATATTTGAAATTTTATGCATTGAAGTAACCATGGATGTTAGAAAAATCAAATTCACAGATCAAAACTATAAAAAAAACTCAACAATTTAAAAAAAAAAAGTTTTATCGGGTTTCTTTAAAACGAACTGTGAAACGCGAATATATGAAAACATGTGAATGTTAAGAACACATTTCAAAGACAAATTGAGTAGCTTGGAGTTGCCATAGTAATGACATTTTGTAGTTCCAAAATAATAAATATCTACAATTAAATGCCGAGCCTTTTGTCTGTCAAAATTTGATGTGCCTTAACTGCGCAGTTTATGAGACAAAATCGTACTTACCTCAATGACTTACCTTGGTATCTAGGTAAGACTAATTACATAACAAGTTAGGATTGAGGACCTGAAAATATACATCTATTATGAAAGTTTAATTACGTGTTCTTATCCATGTAATCGAACCTTAAAACAGGTTGAGTTATTTTTGTCCGTTCAGAAAAAAAAACTTTTATATCACAGTAAAGTACCACCCATATTATCACAGTACAAGAATTATTTCAAATAATATTATGTCAAGCAGTTTGAATCTGCATGATTTAATACACATTGTACGATAAAAAAATAACATATGTGAATCGCTAACTACGCAGGAATTCCAAGTCTGAGGTCGCTAAGGTCACCATACTGAATGCTGTCCCACATAGTAGTAGAGCTATGTAGATCTGTTTTTAATTGATTTAATGCTTCATAATAGTTAATTTATTCACCACCTCCCCTTGCAGAAAATTCCGTCCTGTTCTTTTCTGTCGTTTAATTGTGCGGGTCTCGGTTCTCATGTTCCCATCCACCTCCCGGTGGATACTATCATCATTGTTTGAATGAATTTGCTGCTGATGATGATGATGAGATTTTACTAAATAGCTTATATTGATAAATTAGCAACACGTGGAAAGGATACAGCATTTTTGATTTATGAAAGAAAAGTTAATAAAATTTACTACCACCCCAAGCGATACCAGTTTTAAAATTACTAACAGAATATAATGTCACTAGAAACTAAACCCATTCACAAGGGGGTAAAATCTTCAGCGTCAAGACTTATTTATTGGCGTGGGATTTGGCGCCATGTAATTCACACGCCTTTTCTGTCAGTTTTCTGTTTGACGGGTACGCTGAGTATAAACGCCGCTAACGTTTTTATCGTCGGTTTTAATGCAAATACCAAAATGATCAAATTCTATATCCGATCCCCTTCGAACTTAAAAAAAATCAAAGTTAAATTTGAATAATGACGTCCGCTGATGAAAGCTTAGCTGGGTTTCTGTGTGCAAATAACTTTATCACCTGGATCACTTATTTTCAATCATGTTTATTTTTTATTTTTATTTTATTTTTTATTCCCCATACAAACGAAGTCAAATGCTTGAATTCTAATTGGACTTGATTTTAAATGAGTTAATTTGTATATACTTAGTTAGACCGATGATAAGTACCCTTGTATGCATTAAGTTCTAAATACATTTCAATTGTTCCAAAAAATATTATTTTTCTCGTTTATCCTCTGGGTGCATGACGCTTTCTCATAGTTTTTAGTAGCCAGCCAGAGCCTACAGCCTCATACGCACTCATATTTCATACCAAATCGCGATTACATAAATTCTATTTCGCTTAAAGACTTCTCTGACATTTTTTTTTACAAAATAAGGATGGCTTAAATTGTACTGCGCTCAAAGTTTCCTTTTGCGTATGAGCTTTTTGATTAGTTAAGCTAACTACTGCAGATTTAGTACAAAATCAGGATGGCTTAAATTGCACTGCGCCCAAAGTCACCTTTTGCGAATGAGGATTGACTAGTGAAGCTGATTTCTGGTAGATTTCATACAAAACCAGAGCGGCATAAATTACACTGCGCTCAAAGTCTCCCGATGAAGCTAATTCCTGGCAGGTTTCATACAATATCAGGACGGCTTATATTGCACTGCACCATTATGTGAGTGAGGTTTAACTTGTGAAGTTAACTTTACCCCTATCGTGGTTTTGACACAGTTGTGTTATTCCCGTCACATAATGCAAAGCCGCCGCTAAAACTTTCTCGTTCCGTTTTCTCACGGGAAGGAAATTAAGGCTTTGTCCGACCGACTATCTGAAACGTCGATAATAACGAAGCGACATCCGATGCGAAAATCGATTGCTATCAGTCCGTTCTTATTGCGTCTCTTGCCATAAACAGATTCTATCTAAGTATATATTCGTATGTAGTAAATATTGGAAAATAATACTTGATCATTGAATTATTTTATCGTGTAATATAATCACTGGGTAATATCGTGTTCTATTGACTTACCTAGACATACGTTTTCTTCAATTTGCTCGGGATTTTTTCTCGGGGAAACCTTCTATAGTGATATGAAACAATCGATGGTGCTTCATCAACAGCTAGACAGCAAGTTATTTACCCTTTGACTCTGATTTATCTTTAAAACTTTCCAGCGATAATTTTTTTTTATCGTTAGGCAGTTAAATTGATGTAAAAAGTATGTTTTTATCAGCATTTTATCTTAACGCTACAATAAATTATAATCTATAATCATTTATTACATTTGTTCTATAAGTTCATACGCGATAATAAATATATTATGACTTATGTTCCTCACAATTTATTTGTTTTCATTTTCAGAAAGTAAGAAGTAAGACCTTCGCCATAACGGCTACTCCTCTAGTATTACAACGTATTTTTGGAATGTCTGTGATTGATTACCAATCGGGCATTATTTTATTGAAAACAGTCGCTGTCATCGGTAATTTTAAACGGAGCTCTGGAAACTACGCCCCATCAGATGGCGCTGATTTCAATATTTTACAATAAAACAATTTTAGCACGTTTGGCGTTTAAATATTGATATGAATTATTTCTTGGCGAGCCAAATATTAATCGAAATAAATAGTGTACGTTTAAAGCTTAAGTTTTTTTTACGTCTTATGTTTATCATACCACCAATACATCAAAAATATTTCAAAAGCGATTTACGCGTGTGTTTGAATCTTAGAGTGTAAATATTGTTGATTTGTTTTCATCCATGAAACTATGGAATAGAAAACGAAGATAACCTTATTTGTATTAAACCAAATTATAACAAAAATGATGCGGCGGAGAATGTGACCTTGCACCGATTATATATGTATATATATATACATATCATCATATGATCTTTTGGATCAACGTTTATATGCCTGCTTTGGTATTGGATCAACAAAGTAGGGTGGATCAACAAATTCCTGGCGTGCCGTCGCGTCTGATCAACATAGTACGAGAGGGGATCTCTATATATATATATATGCATATAATATAAATTACGAATAGTGCTATATCATTGTATAACGCAGTCATCCTTTATTATAGATAAACTAGCTGAAGTACCCGACGTTGCCCAGGATTAAGATTGGTTTGCAGTAAAGTATTGAGGTTGTGATGTGTTACCCCTACCCCTACCACTTTAGTAATTTTTTCTCTTACTTTGAACGTCAAGTGTGCGAAATTTCATAAAGAAGTACCAATATTCTGCTGTAAAGTGTGGGGAGGTTTTGGATATTTCATGTAGACAATGGTCTTCCTCTCGTTTCGAAAGTCAATTGTGCAAAACTTCATCGAGCTCGGAATAAAACTGTAGATTTGCATATCAAATAAACGTACAAACGCCGCCCGCCCGAGACATTCTCCTTTATATATAGAAAGAAGATATACAAAAAAGTACCTATAATTTCATTGTAATTAACCATTTCGAACTCATACTTTAATTTCTCATTCTGGCATCACATTTCGTGTTATTTACAATCGCCCATGAAACTTTTCGCAGTTTAAACGCGTAAACTATTTTCATTTGCGTAAACACGAAAACGCTTTGAACAGCGTAAATATTTTTTACTCGTAGCTTTTTATTTATTTACTGATTGTATTTATTCGGTGCGAAGTTACTTAAAACGTGCAAAATTGGGTGATTTGCTTGTCTATAATCAGTTATATTAAAATTTGCTTTTACGTTGATGATTTATGACCTTCATGTTTTGCCCAATTTCTTTTTTACAGCATTTTTTTCATACGATTCTAATGCTAATTGGGGACGTAGCACTTACCTCATCTATTATATGATAACAGGGTTATCTTTGCAATGGAATGCCTGATAGAATAGAAACCCAATGTTGAATCGACTCCAACTTTTGTTATAATATTCTATTTAAAGTAGACCATAGAATAGAACCGTGTGAGCAGCAGTTGGTACGCTAAAGCCGCCCTCTACGCACATAACAGTAATGTCTATGGTTATGTACATTAAAAAAACATATTTTTCTTTCGAAGATTTTGCGTCACTTTGAACTCCGCAAATAATACGATTGTTTTTTAAAAATAGAATAGAATATAAATAGAAAAAAGTGTGAACGCGCTACAATTCCTGTCTATCATAGAAAGGTTCGTTCTATGAGATAGAGGGAACCCAGCATTAGGCTTTTCGTTGGCCATGTGGTATTATTGTCTATTAGTATTTATATACTGTTATATAGGTACGTTATTTGAATGTCATCAATTGAAGGTTGTCGAACCAGGAATATCTTGACAGCCTCCATGGTTGAGGGTTAAGGCTCTCGATTACGAATCCGAAGGTCGCGGGTTCAAATCCCGGCGTGCGCAAATAAATTTTATTTAATTAATTTGTGCTGTTTCATAACTAATTTATTTAAAAATAATATGTAGTATATTTGCGCACGTTCCAGAGTGGGAGATACTCTCAGTATCGCCCTGATGAAAGACCACCATTCAGAATTGAAACGTTACTTGAAATGGCTTTTAGCCGTGTTTGGTGACCAGATCTAAATATCCAGGCATTTCACCACCTTTCTCTTCCCCTCCCAAATACATTCCCCAATTGGGGATGCCATAATCTCACTGGCTCCAGACGGTTGGGAGCAGTTGAAACTCTTGTGGGGTGTTCATATAAAAAAAATTGATCTTTGGCCCAATATCACGGATTGATGTATTGTTACTCTATCAGACTGTATGTATTGATATTCTATCTATTTGGACAGATGTTTTTTTTTTTTTACTTGCATTAAAAAAATATATCCTTTCTTGAAATTTTGGGAGGTTAGTGCAATCCCTCACATTCCATAAATCATGTACATTTAGTAGCGAAAATGTATGAAAATCGTAATAGTAAACAATATGATGTCGAACTATGAAATAAAGTAATTTTATTGAAAATAACAATAAGATCGATGTCATGTTCTGTAGTCATAGATATCATCCAATTTATTGATGCCTGGCGTTTGATGCTTATAGAAAATACGTGATTACTCTGAATTGTTCCCTTATCATTTATCAGTAAACGATCGAGTGGTGGGATTTTCACATGACTCGGGTCCGTGTACCGGGTTCAATCTCGGCGGACCTGACGTGCTGTCGACCCCGCTTATAGAATTCTAGATACATGCAGCGCCGGTGCTGTCGATATTACCGATAATCCCGTAACTAGTAATGCCAACCTCTATCACTGCTATTTACCGTGTTTTCTTTCACAGAAACAATAAAAATTAATCATTTTATATTCATAATTATTGTTAATTTATTATTATTCGGAAATCTAATGAAATGATACATAATGATAGTTTTCCCTCATATGATTCAATTATTCTTAATGATTCATTTTGAAATATTCTTTCGTTCTGCAGAAAAAATAATATTTTTCCTGTAGACGTTAAGGAAAATGAAATACGGTATTATATTTCTCATTGTCATCGGGGATTGCACCGTATCACTGGATGTTTTCATCCAGTAAAAAATATTATTGCTAAAAATATGTATATTCATATATCAGCAAACGCCGATTCTGAATATATAGGTTTTATTATGTGTAATTTGTAAATCGTTATTTAAAAGTGATTAAAAAACCATCTCATCAAAACGCCCTATTCGTTTGGCTCCATTGCTTTCTCGACATTTGACGTCACACGGAGAAGTTCGAGTGTATTCTGGTGTTGCGTTTGTATGGAATTTTTTTAATTTTTTTTTAGTTTTGGCTAAATTTCAACTTAATTTGGGTGACATTAACTTCTATAATTGTTGTTCAATATAAAACACTATTATTAATTACGTAAATACGATTATATTCATAGGCAAACTGAAACCAACCACTGAACTTCTGATATTAAATTATAAATATTGTTACAATTTTATTACTTATGTTTAGTTATGGTTTACTATGAATATATGATGTAATTATGAACGGTAAAGTTAATTCTTGTTTTGATGTAACCTCGAAAACGAGGCTTGGGATGTTAGAAACACGGAAAAAAAATTAAAATGCGGCTGTGGATGCATAATTACATGTTGGTACACCGCAAAAACAGCAGTGACGAGACGCTGACATTTTACAATGTGTTCTTCAATTAAAAGCAGTTAAATTGTTATAAATAAAAACGTCTCTAATTTTTGCATACAGATCGAGTAGTGAATCTAACGGCAAATTCGACAACCAAGTGACGTCACTCTCAACAAGCCATAGATTTCTGGCGTTTTAGCAGGCTTTGAAAATTTTAACTTTAACAATTATGAAAACTAACTTTTTTTAAACCCGATAATTACGTAAAAACTGCAATATTGATAAAAAATAATGTAAAACATGGACTGTAGTTCCGTATTGCATCGATGCGTCTAATCAGTCATACAAGTTTTTATTGCATTACGGAGCAGTCTCATGTCCGGTTCGGCCAAAAGGGCGAGCTGAAGATAATATAAACAACTACCATTATACACCCACAGCTAATAAAAAACTAGAATACACGGATTTCGACCTAGACTAGACTAGATAAGAACTCCAGTTGTTGGAGGTTCACAATACCCATGCGCAGTATAGTATGCACAGTCGGTGAAGATGAAAACGAACAACATGAATTGAAGGACTTATCAAAGTGGTAAAGTCTGTTTAAGGTCAGTGCCCATAGTGACAGTTTTGAGCTGTATCATTGAAGATTGTAGGAAATTAACTATGTTTTACTAAATGGGCACTAAAATTTATTTTTTATTAACTCCTCACAGGAGGCCACGAGGAAAATAATCTATTTTATCTTTGGGGATGCTATGCGTAGGGTATTTTTGGGGAAAGAAAGGAGTGAACCTGAGTGATCTTTCTATTCTTACAACTTTCACCCCTTGACTACCGTTGTTAATTCTATTTTCCACAAAGTTTGTGATGTTTTCCCCCGTAACTATAAAGATTTTTAAATGCCAAGTTTTTGTTTTCTAATATTAGTTAAGAATCTTCTCTATGGCGAATATTTTTTTCTGCGGGGTTACCATCCCTTTTCCGCGAGAAATACGGCAAATAAAGTGACAAAGTGTCCCGTTTCGGCGGTCTTCCTAGGTCTGGGTTCCATTATTATTTTTATTTTGCTTTACGTTATATTTATATTTATTCATGTTACACTTTGAATTTTTTATTAATAAAACAATTGTTTATGTGTTAGATTTTTCCTTACTATTAACAAATAACCATTTCAGGTCTAAACATCTAATCTGTTAAGTAAAATAAAAATACACCAAAACTTTCAAATAATTCAGGCATAAATTCTCCTCCATATACGGAAACAATAATGCGGTTGTCAAAGGGTTAATGCACTTCTTCCACTTCACCCTAATCACATATTCCTTACTCCCATCCTTTTCCCACTAAGCCTTTTTTTAAGCAGGCACTACGTTGAAAAATAACGCCTTGTATGGGTTAGTTGGAAGAACTGACCGGAAAATATCGAACAATATTTTTTTTATCAGGAAATCCCATCTTATACCGTAAAGATACGTTTTGTACTTTATTATTATTTATTAGTAATTGTTACGATTTAAAAATACGCATGGTGGGTTTTTCTTGTTGCATTCTACCCATGCTTACAATTTTCCATATTTCGTTATTTTTTTTCCTGGACGACCACAATTGTATAATCATGAAATTTTAACACAATTTTGTTAATAATATAGATTGTAATCTACACCCCGCCATTGTTTTTAAATGTTGAATAAAGCTACTATGCATAACCTAGAATTTTTAGCGAATAATATCTGTAATTTTACTCAGTGGTCTTAGAAGAATATTAGATGACTTTCGACCAGTTAACTTTAAGAGGAACGGCTGCGCGGCCTGTTTCATACAAAACTTAATTTTGGGTGTGAGGTCGAAATACTCACCTAAACCTAATGATTTTTTTCGTCAAAAAGTATAGTAAATATCTAGTACGGATTAGAAGTAATTTTTTTTTACATTATGAAATATGGGCCATTAAAGGAATTGATTTTTTCGCGATTTTATAATAACCTTTAACAATTATTTGGGGACTAACAGTGATTTAAAAAAAAAGTTTTACCCCGTCTGCTTTGAAAATATAATGAAATATAAAATAATAAAAAAATAATCATTAAGGTGGACTTTAAATTAAATTAAAAACTACTAATTTACGCTGGAACACAAATTTGCCGTACATAATTTGAAATATCGACTGGAAAAATCCTTTTTTTTTTCTTTTTTTTTTTAAATTTTTATTTACCTAATCATATTTACATAGCAAATATGAAAATAGATTTTTTTCACGGCATATACTTTATAATTTAGAACAAAATAAAAAATATATATATATATTAACTAAATTTAAAATATATATATATATATGTATATCATTCAGTTTGGGTGTTTTTTGGCCTCAAATCCAAAATTAAGTTATGTGTGAAACAGGCAGCGCAGCCGTTCCTCTTAAAGGTCTTTTTAAGTGATACCATCAAGCCATAATCTTGCTTTGAAAATAAGCCGTTTTGACATGGGGTCAGTGAGGTTGTTCGGTCCACTCCACATACCAACCATCTAACAACCGTTACGCAGATTTCCGGAAGGGGTAGGCAGAGGGGATAGACCGCCATATAACTCTGTCTCTGCACACACTTCTTGCTTCATTCATATATTATCGTCTCATACATACTCTTCTGTTGTTATTCTGACCCTGGATATGACCCGACTTACGTATTTGATTAACTTGATCGTACCATGTCTTTGGGCGTCCCCGACTTCTTTCTTCTACTGTTGACTTCCGTACATTATATTATTCACCTTACACGTACAAAGTTATTACCATGAGGGGTCACGGAGATACCGCACGCATGTTATCATTAAAAGGATATGTTTATAGGTTTTTTAGAAATGCCGAAATATACCATTACAATAATTTGACTAAGCTGATACACGGAGGATAGTAATTTAAGAGATTTTGGTGAACCCCGTTGTCCACGGGAAGGTTAAGAATTCTTTTCAATGACTGCCATACCATGCCCACGACTTCGTGATATTTCTGTAATGCGAAGGGCAGAGGTTGTTGGGTTCGTCGTTAATAGATGCGGTGACCTTTGTCAGTATGGAGTATTCAAGTCACTCTTAAAATGTGCGACTTATGTGACATCATCATTTAAAAAAACCAATCATTCCATTTTCTAAGCTGCTCGGCGCAAACCACTAAGTTTTGTATGGTACCTACCTAGTGCTATTTGAGTTCGAACGAGTCTTCGTGAACTCGATATGAATCTAACTTACCGATTCCTTCTTATCTTCCCAATTCTTATGACATTCTTCTATCTCTATGCATTATGGCTTATCTATCACGAACCGAACTTCCCGATTTAATTGAAATCGTAAAAAAAACTTTGTACTTAGTTCGTGATTTTATCTCCTTTTGTATTATTGAGAATTTATTGGCTATTGATCGTAGATAATTTTTGCACTGTTTAATCTTTTTTGTCTTCCACTATCGTCGTATTTATTATCAGCTATTGTTTTATGTATTAAATTGGTATTAATAATTAATTTATTATATCAAAATGTTGATACGGAGGAATAATTCCATATTATTATGTTATTCAATAAATACATATTTACCTATAACTTGAAATCTCACTACGGATAATAAAATATAATATGATAAATTCGCCCTTTCTAAGATTATTTTATTATTAAATGTAAGTTTGTAAATCTTGATACCTCTAAATCAATATATATTATAAAAGAAAGTAAAAAAAAAAACGTGCGGCCCGCAAAAACTCAGAAACGAGTCCCGGCACGATTAAGGGAGTTATATGGTGTGATAGATCTCTATCCCCCCTCCAGAATGAGGGTTCCCGTTTTTACCTAAAGGGCGTTCTTTTGAAGATATAAGGGCTGGAAGTTTCGCCCTCTATAAATTTCAAGAACAGTCTTCCGAAAAGTTCTGGAAGGAGTGGCGGAGAATGTCGGTAAGTCTAGACGGTTCCGGAAAGTTCTAGAAAGTTGGATAAAGCTGTAGAAAGTTCTGGAAGGAGTGGCGGAGTATGTCTACTTATATGTACTTTTCTTAGCGGTGAGTCTAGAAAGTTATGGATGGTTCGCAAATGCTTTAGAAAATTGTGGAAGGAGAAAGTTCTAGAAGCTTTCAGAAATGAGTGGCGGAGTGTGGCGGTGAGTTTAGAAGGTTCTGGGAAGTTCTAAAAAATTCGATAATCTTAATTTTAATCAATATATATTTAAAAAAAAGTATTCGAGAGCATTCCACAACATTCCAGAACATTCTGGAATGTTCGGGAATAGGGAATCAGGAACATAATTGTGGAAAATTCCAGAACACTCAAAAGTTGTCCTGAAACCCAAAGGTAACACAATAACGTACCTATGTATAATATCCAATGACCTCAACAATAAGAACTTCTATCCCGACCCCACTAGAATGGCAGATATTGCTGAATAATTGGAGATTGTGTACGAGAATTCCCCTGAAATGTCCTGAATTATTCTCGTTTCAAGAATATGGTATGGACTACAATTCTTAGCAATTATTTTGATTACAATCTGTGGTAATACACATTCTTCCCCAAGAGCGATAAAATTCTTCCCCATTAATAACGCATTCGCAAAACAATTCTTTATTCTTAAATACTGTAAATATCCTTTAACTTTAAAAAAAATAACGAAATTCTCATAAGTTTTCATTTATTTACCTACCACCAGTTTTAGCTAAAAACTCAAAATAAAGCCAAGAATATTTTCATAAAGTGATTAATCCCTTAAAGGAAAGAACCTTCTGTATTTTATGATTAATCGCCGTTGAAGGCTTTGTTTCTCGCTGTGACCTTTTCTTCTGCGACCTCTCACACCAGTTGTCCCTTACAGAAATAATTATCATGTTCATCAATATGCATAATTATATGAATGTAGTTAACCTCAGCGCATAGTTTCTACCGAGATATGCCATAATAGAATTAAAATAAATAAAAAATTCTGAGGTTGCCAACTTCAAATACCTTTTCATTAGACTTTTTGAAAGATGTTTGAACTAAATATTATCTACCATACGATAATGTCTAATTGAACAATGTCAAATAAGTGAATGTCTTTGTTTTCATCTCCCACATTCGTTTTATCTTTTTAATCCGGACCAAGCCAAAGGCAATACCTGAAATTACAGGTAATCAATGAAATGATTACAACAATGGCTATATAATTTGAGAAGAAATTACATAATTAATCTTCTTATCAAAGTCTTTATAGCGCCGTTGAACATTTTTTGGTCGCGTGTTATTTGGAATGCCCTCCCCGCTGTTTTATCATACTTTTTTTTATGTAGGGGCTATACTTACACTGTCTATCTGAATAGATTACACTGTCTATCAATATAATACTATTATCTTTTTTTAGTTATCTGCTATTTGACCTTTTTGTTTTTGAATTATCGCCTCCTAATGCATTTTATAGATTTTTAAAAACTTTGTTTTATTTGATTAAGCCCAATCTTGAAGTCGATTGAACCCGGGGGTTATTGTCTTGACGCGCCATAAACAAGGATGAGATAAGTTGGTTTATCATATCATGGGCTTTGTTTTTATTACTGATATCTCAACACTTTACGATTCGTCGATTACTTCATACATTATAATGAATTCCTAATTTTGTTCAACTTTTTATATATCAAAACTAAGCGGTGAACTAACATAAAGGTCGAAATATCGCGCTTTAGGAAGGTTTCTTTGATAACTTTACTTGATTAATTTATATACATCAAATATATAAACATATTCGTAATGTTTCGATAGCTCTGAAAGAATCCCAATTCTGGAACTGGCGGTGAAGTTAATCTGGAGAACCTGATGAAAAAAAGGTGAAGGAGGGACTGAAGAGAAACGGGAGGATGTCACGGAAATTGAATAAACCCACCTTGTTCGTGGATATCCTTAGCACTTAAATTCACTTCACTGTAATCCAGAATTGGCTAGATGCTCCGAATCGCGGCGGTGAACTCCCTTGTCATCCTGCGACAACCCTTGAGATCGAACTAAAGCTGGCAATATCTCCTTCCAGTGACAATAAGAATCGGATCGGGTAGGGAGGGGTGGGTAGTCAACTATGTGACAATTATGCATTTAAGATGCCAAAACACGTAAAAAGCATTTACTTTGTTGCTTGCCCTAATATAAACACAAAGTCTTAATATAGTCCTGATGAAGGAAGGGTGCTTCCGAAACCGGTCGATCATCATATTAAATTGAAATGCCTTTTAAACAAATGTATGTGTATATCTATAAATATATATAAACATCTCGCATTCGTATCGACCTAAACCTGCTCAACACTCTTTTAGGTACGCATGTTTAATTCTTATGTATTGCGGTCAAACCAGTTTGCATACACATCTAATATATAAATTTTGTGGTGCATGTTTGTTTCATTATTACGCATTTATCCCGGTGCTGGAATTTACGGGATCGAATTAAATACAGTAAAATGTAGTTTTTTTTCTCAGTAACAATGTGGTATACTTTAACTTGACCTCCGAGCTCGCCGGAAGGAGCAAAAGGTTAAATTTATGTTTTAAAAACGAATCGTACCGGGAACAGAAATAGAACATTCGACTTCAGTTACAAAACGTCCAAATTTTAAGCTCGTTACTACGACTTCGAACACCCCGATGCTATTTTGTTTTGTTCTACGATCCGAGTTCCAAACAATATGTGCAATTTTTTTTTAATATTGTGGACATTTTTCAACACTTGGAGCAAGTGTATTTGGGAAGTATGTTTACGAGAAATGTAAAGCTGATAAAAGGATATTGAATGAATTGCGTGGCGAAAGGGGCAGGCTAATCAGAATTCACAACCTCAAATCTTTTCTCAACACCATTCATAACCCCGAGCAAGGCCGGGTTCACGTCAGCTAGTTTTAAAACCTGCCGAGTAAAATTGCCGAGAAGGCATATAAATTCAATTTATTTTGTGTTCGCGTGATCATATTCATAATCTGTATTTCTTTAATATGTTGGTTGTATACGATATAGTGGAAAATGAATATGTGTAAAGGACCTTTAAAACAGTATCTTGATGCATGCCTATATATAAAGAGAAGGGTACTGATTAGTGATTACTTAATGGTTTTGACCTGATATAGCCAACCAGCCAGTTTAGCGACAAATTACATTTTTATTGACCTTCTCTGCAGTTTATAGTTTATTTGCAAATTAATTTTATTATTTCTTCTATGTACTTCCATATCCCCGGTTCACAAAATAAATATAATATGTGTTTTATAATAATTATGTACAATGATCCCATATTACCCGCCGGGTTTGGTTCCTGAATGGCGGCGATGGCGAAACCGCGAATAATGACACTAAAAGCCAATATAAACTTAGGTGTTCGGTTATCAGCCTTTCATACAACAATTATAGTTACATATTTTTAATAAAAACGTTATTTTATTTTTTATATGAATACCGTACAAGAGTCCCAACTGTCTGGAGCCAGTGAGACAATAGCATTCCCAATTGGGGAATGTTGTGAGGCTGAAGGTATTGGAGAGGGGAAGGAGAAAGGGAAGAGGAAGGTGGGGAAATACATGGCTAAAAGACATTTCAAGCAACGTTTCAATTCTGAATGGTGGTCTTTCACCGGGGCGATACTAAGAGTATCTTCCGCTCTGAAATAATAAAATAATAAAAACTGTATATATATATAGGTATATTATGACATTTACACCAATAAGCCCAAAACACGTTCACAAAATCAAATAAATTTATCGTAATCAACTCGCACAACAAAATTTAGAATGAACTCCTTACAATAAATACATCGTATTTACGCAATCCAACGCATTACCTAGTGAATTAGAGTTTCCAGTAGCCACCAAAAATATATTTGGCAAAAGCATTTGAAGGATATTTTCTCTGCAGCTTTATAAACCAGTGATACTTGCTTTCTTTAGAACTGTATATTTATATCTTTCTTCGTGTATTTTTATCATATCTCTCTATGCTTATGAGTCTCTTGTTAAATGTATCTATGTCCACTTTTCTTATGTATGTTGTATCTGTATGTTCCGTTTCAAGTGTGGATGCCTATGTAATAATATGATTTCTTAATGTATAATGCTATCCTTATTATGAATAATCTTCTATATATCTATCTATATATTATACAAAGAAGAGTGTCTGTGGGTGTTCTTGTTTTTTTATACAAATCCACCTTTTTATCCCGAACTTGAAATTTTGCACACTTGACCTTCAAAACAAGAGGGACGTCACTGTCTACACGAGATTTAAAAAAAAAACACCGCCATCACCCTTTCCCACTCCTTAAAGTGGAATTTTGGTACGTGATGGCATTTTGGACACTTGATGTACGTTAAAAAATAAGAAGAATATTACTGTGTAGGGTCAGGGGTAACACATCACAACCTCAAAACTTTACTCCAAACCATTTATAACCCCGGACAACGCCGGGTACTTCAGCTAGTATATTATAAACAATGTAACCTTTTTAGAAATATATTATCAATTTCCTTTTTTTAATATTACAGTAAAACAATCTACGAGTATATAGGTTTTAATGAATTATATGTCTTCTGCGGGGAAACGGCGTGATGCTTAGCGAGTACAATCCTATTTCTATAAGAAGTCAGTTAGCTGTCTTCCTTTGTTTTTGACGAATATCCGGCTTTTTCGACTTATGTAAGTTTATTTTCGTGGGACGTCAGCATTTATTGTATGCAAGGAAGATCTGAAACCGCCAGCACACGTCTTTACCGCATAAGAGTCCCAACTGCTCCCAACCGTGTAGAGCCAGTGAGACTATATCACCCCTAATTGGGGAATATTGTGAGGCTGGAGGTATTGGGGACGGGAAGGCGAAGAAGAAAGTGGGGAAATACCTGGCTATTCAGATCTGGTCACCAAACACGGCTTAAAGCCACTTCAAGCAACGTTTCAATTCTGAATGGTGATCTTTCACCAGGGTGATACTGAGAGTATCTTCCACTCTGGAACGTGCGCAAATATACCATATATTATTTTTATATAAATTAATTGTGAAACAACACAAATTAATTAAATAAAATTTACTTGCGCACGCCAGGATTTGAACCCGCGACCTTCGGATTCGTAGTCGAGAGCCTTACCCCTCGACCATGGAGGCCGTCAAATCTGTCTGAATCGATCTGTGCCTCAAAAAGTCAGCAATCCACGTACACAAGGATACGGGCAGTCCGTAAGAAGACAGTTTGTTGACAAGTCCTCGGTGCCAAATAATAATAAATGTATTATTTCTATAGCGCCGTTTTCGTGTGAAAATCACCTCAAGGGCGCTTTACAACATAATTTATCTAACCTATACCTTATCGCTTAGACTTATATCTAATAATTTACATATTAGATTTATTACTAATGGATTACAGTTAAGTTTTATAACTAGACACTACCTAATTCAGACTTATAATTAGTGACTTACATCTAAGACTTACATAGCTAGCACCCGGTCAAAGGCCTTCGAAGTGTCCAGTGAGACCGTTTGAATTTCACCGTGACGTTCCAGAAATGAAGTTTTTCATGCACATATGTGGAGCGCTCCCCCGGTTTTGCCGATAAATCTTCATTGACAACTGGAATTTTTCAAATAAAAAAAAATCCTTTCCAAAAGAAAAATCGCAGCATAAATAATTTAATATTTTTCAATCTTTGCACTCTGGTACTCAAACATAACGAACCCCCACTACTGTACACTCCTTTTCCGCATTTAGAAGTCTTACATGACAGTTACGTAGTTCTACGTTTCAATTTCACCCCCCTCTCCCAGTGCCCGCCCGAGCATCACACTCTTCCGTCATCAACATTAGCCAATTTTTATTATATAAAAAATAATTAGGTACTCTCATCATAAAACCGAGCCTAGTTACACTCGTGTGAAGCCTCACTCGAGTACCTACTCGACACTAGTACCACCTCAGCGAGGATTATGCATTCCGCCACCAACTAGAGTGTTTTGACTGGGAACATGAAATAAACTGATGTACGTGTTTACGTCATGATATGTACTATATTACTTTCATCTGACGTTGCCACGAAATAATAAACGTCTAGACACAATGTTTAAATGGACTGCGTATTAAGTTAATTTCGTTATCGCAACGCAGTGTTTTGACGGGAAAAATGGAGCGCAGACGGTGACCTGTTATCAGTTTTCCTATTGCCCCGGAAACTTTGGACGGATTGAAGATCGAACGCCTGCGAGACGGTAGCATGGACCCCGGATGGGACTCCACACAGTTCATTAGCTTATGCTCCTCCGATTTTATGCATGGTTATATTGGTTTTACTCGTCTGTGATTTAGTTCCTACTCGGCGGTCACACCGGTCGGCCGCTTTCGCCTTTCCTTTCGTTTTCCGCGGATTTACAAAACCGTTTTAATTATTGGGTTTCTTAAATAAAATTTAGCTGGTTTCTAATTTGTACAAGGTATTTACTTTTCTCTTATTCCGGCTGCACGCGTGATATTTCTGTTTGCTAAAACTCTTTACTCGACAGTTTGATTATTCAGCTGTATTTTATTTGCGGCCGGTTGGACGTCTATAGCGGAGTCTCTCAAGCGAGAACATTGCAGTTTTGCTTCCACAACCCAACCACAAACTAATGAGACCTAAGCATCGTGAATTGGATTTCAAGTTCGTCGTAGCTTGTATTTTTATCATATCCATTGAGTTTTATATCAATATAATTAGTGCGCAAGTAGCCGAGCTGGGAATGCGAAAATAAACACCTAAGATACAATAATAATTTGGCAAAGCATTCGATTCCCCGACACGCGTTGCATTGCGCTTCTAGAAACTGCTAATCTAGAATCGTGGAATTATGTAAAACGTCTAAATATAATCATATTTCTGGCGCTGGATTCGCTAGCCTAGTAAAGTTAACAAACAACAAATTGCACCTAGGTATGGAAATTCAAGGACTGCTTTATTTTTGTTCGCGTACTTCAATTGATTCCCGCCGCCCGATAAGGCTGTAACCTCATTCAGCTCGGGTCAAGGTCCCCGTCTCGTGTTAGTATTTTGATGACACTTGGATGTTTGTGTTTCTGAATGGAGGCATTATCATCCGAAGCACGTGGTGGCAACGAAACAAGCCAGCAGCTCTCTACTGTGGCGTTGTTTACATTTTATACACTGATTCATTTACAAAAATTAGCCTCTATTTTACGCTACTTCCAATCAGCTGTTATTTGTATTTAATGTCGTAGTACTTACTCTGTCTTGTTGTAAATAAATTCAATGTTTGTGTGTCATTTGATTTGTTTAAAAATTAATGTGTTAGTCTCAACCACTTACACAACTTCTGATCAGCTGTTCTTATTTATTAAGGTCGTTATTCTGGTACCTGCATAATATTATTGCTTTTAATGTTATCAATTGATTTGTTTATGAATTCATTAGCCCTCTTTCTAATTACTCTAATAATTATGATGTTCGAATTCAATGTGTTAGTAGTCTGTTTTACTGTAGATAATATTGTTGTTTTTAGTTTTGTCTATTAATTTATTTACGAATACTCAAATTAGCCTCTGTGATTTAGTACTTACTTTACTTTTGATCGACTATACTTATTATTATTTGTTACGTAGAGTGTCTTAGTACGTAGATAATTGCTACATAATATTGTTTTTTTCTTCAATTGATTTGACACTGAACTTAACCATTTATCGTGTAATTGAAATGACATTCATTGTATGTTTTATTTATTGTTTCAGATAGCTGAAATATGTTCGTTGATGAAGATGAAACGTGAGTACCCGCGTTTTCCCCATTTTATTGTCATTAGAATGCCTCGATTCCATAGGCACTTCTTATTCTTATCAATGAATTAATGAATTCACCCATTCATCTCAACTATATAAATATCTTGTTAACTCTTAAACGGTGACCTCTGGCGTCATGACATTTGCACAGTTTTTTTTTCTATCTGTCATTTATAGGGGAACTCAGTTATTTTCAGCTCGCAATGTAATTTGCATCATGAGCTTTGAAATATCGATTTATCTGTGAAAATATGACATATTCAATGAGAAAATGGCTTCTGAAAAAGGAGTGTCGAACCAGCGATAAAATAAAATTCACTGTGTCATACGATTCATAAGCCATCCCCACACCTACAATTGTGCCTCATTCACCCCACGACTGTTTCGACCCGAAATTCGCCCCGCCGCGCTGCGAATTATCGTGAATAGTAACTTTCTTTGATTTGGTCGCGTGGATTATTCTAACGGTGTTTCGGCCGCGTCGGCTCGCATAGCACATATCGCAGCATAGCTCCACGGCTCTCACATTCCTTTCTTTGCGGCGTAAAGAACAAGAAGATTATTATTTTGACACGCCTAACTGTAACTACTGGGAATTGCGTCAGGTGCTCGCGAAATCGTGATGTAGATAAATAAGCAAATGGGTCACTCACTTTATGTTGTACGCTTGTAGCCTAGGAATGCTGGGCTTGTGTTGTGCCCCCTGTTTTCTTCAGCGAGACAATGACATGCTCTCTTGTCTTATATTGAGGAGGTTCGTTTGTGGTGCTACGGTTACATAAGAAAGCGGTGCTGTTATTTAGCGGCCGTGATATGTCGAGATGCGGCTTGCGTGACGGTAACCGTTTTAACGGTGACCAGAGATGTCAGACGACGGACACGGTGACGTTTCCAGTAGAGAATGGACGAAATAGACAGCATTTGGAAGATGAGGAGGTTTCTTAAAAAATCAGTTGAAACGAAGTGTTATTTCAATCCTTAACTGTAAAAGTTTAGCGCCTATTGTATAATATATTCTTATTATATTATGTACTAATAGCGCATATTTACATTTTATACATCCCTGATTTTTCAAGTATAGTCTCGGTATACTCCACACCACTGGCGGCTCGTGACTGAGTGAGCTAGAGTGCTAGGGCACTGCCCTACCTACCATCTAAATCTTCATTCAAAAAATGAAATTTTGAAAAAAAAAAATCGTTTTCTTCTTCAACGACATTCATAGCGTCGTTTTTTTTATCTTAGCACTCTAACTCACTCAAAAGTCACGAGCCACCACTTTTCCGCAGATTTGGTTTTAACTCGGCTTTTCTGCAGTCTCTGCTCTTCACATTATATTAATTTTCATGATTTCTTACAAAATCAATCAAAATTTCGCCTTTTTCGCTAGTCCAAATCTCGTTTGCACTCATTCATTTTTTTTAAAATGTTTACCGCTAAACGAGAAACAATGTTCCACAACTGTTTGTCACCGCTATGACTGCCGTCATACAAACGGCGGCCCCACGATTTGACGTTCCGCTCACAATCAACGCTCTCTAGAAGTTTTATATAAACAATCCACTTAAGAATTTCAACGCCATCTGGTTTATATGGACAATGTTTTATCGGCGTCATCTACCGCTATATGATGGCCGCTAGATGACAACACCGCCTTAGGAAACCGCAGCTTTAGCGAAGGTCGGCGGCAATCGTCTGAAAGTATCACGGTTTTCTGTAGCACAAAGTGCATTCATCAGATTCAATCTGAATCTTTGAAAATCTGTTTGTATGTTTCAATAAAAACTCACGTTCGCTGAGCTTTGATGTCGCAATATCACTTCCATCATGAGCTTTGAAATATCAATTTTATTGTCAAGAAGAGCGTGTTTGGTGACCAGATCTGTATAACGAGGTACTTCCCAACCTTCCTCTTACCCATCTCCTTCCCTTCAGTCTTATAACATATCCCAATTAGGAATGCTATAGTCCCAATGGCTCTAGAAAGTTGGAACTGTTGTGCAGTATTGAAATAAATAAAATTAATGTGGAAAAAAATAATAAAAGAACTGTTGAGCCGAGCCGAAGAGTAAATCTAATAGTACACTCGCTGCAGTGGCGTTTTTCTTTAAATTTTCTAGTGTTTGTGCAGTGAACTCCCATAAAAAAATGTTAACATAATTAGGCCCACTTGTATTATAATTTTACCACACTTTAAAACAGCACCCTGTTTCAAATTTAGCACAAATAAATCCACACGTCCGAGAGGGAAACCGATATGGATATGAAATACGTGCGTTTTGAATTCAGCATCTATTGGACTTCAAAGTTTGTTCTAAGAAATAGTTCATACTTGTGGCGCTTCTGTGGCAAACCGTGGAAGCGTGCAAACCTTCAGGAATCTGTTAGCTGCCCGGCTGCGCAGCGACTATGGGATTTGTTAATACCAAATTTGTACGGAATAGTATTTTGCAAAATCGGTAGATTTTTTAATCTGTGATCATCGTGTTTTAGGTAGTTATTAAAATAAGTTAAATTACTGAATATGTTATCTTTTTATATTAAAACTCACTTTCATGCGTAAATTGTGATTTTCGTTTTTATAACCTACATCATTATTAATTGTTTTTGTGTTTAATTAATAAGAACTCCATTTTTATTTATTTTTTATTTGATTTATTATTAAAAAAAACTACAACATTATATTATTTATTATCCGCAGACACTTGAATCGTCAAATTGTGATATGGTTAAATTCCTTTAGATCTAGGGAAAATTATGAATAATTAATTATACAAAAGACAATACAACATAGGATTTTTTTGTTTTTTTAAATTTTACAAATAATATTTACAAGAATGTAAAAGGAAAAAATAATATTAATAAAATATAATAAAAGAAAGCACACATTGTGTTAACACTGTTCGTTGAAGTTTGTTTGTTTAATATTTTTATATGAAAACAGCTTTCAAATTTCTCTTAAAAGTACGTTTGATTTTGATCGAATTACTCGCACATTCTTCTGATTGGATCCCTGACACCAGCATTTGTGAGATGAGGACCCCGGCATTATTAGATGAGGATTTTTTTCCGATTGAACTCCCAATGATATAAATCATGAACCGCCACTGTTCATATAAACACGATTTGAGAGGATTTATTTATTTTATTTTTGAAGGTGTATCCAAAATATTATAAAGTTCTCCGAATTTTGAGGAATTTGTTTTCGTAAACTTCGATTATTCTTCCTTTTTAAAGTGCTCCCTTTTTAACATATTTTAAGTGGCCCTTATTCACTAATATCTTTTATCGAAATCACGTATATTTCATTAGCTTTTAATTTTACTTATTATTGTAGTCTAGTAGTAAATAGATCATTGCGATCCCTGAACTCATTACCTAGTAAGAAATGCTTGCAAAAACTCACATTCAAAGAATGGAGATTACTAGTAGCTGGACTGTTTATGAAATCGATTGACTTATCGACTTTTCTCTGCGAATCGGCATATTGTTTAATCGATTTCAATAAATTGTGTATTTCTAGAAATCATAATTTCGCACGGTCATCATTGTGATGTCTAATTTTCCCCGTAAATCAGCTGAGGCTCCACAAAACTGTTATCTTTCATCTCCTTATTGATTGTAATGGAAATTAAATAATTATTTTTTCTCAGTGCTAAATCACTTCCAAAGAAATATCAACAAATCATATTGATATAACAGCTGTTCTAAGAAATATGTCTCTGATTTAGTCCGTATTTATTGTTGATGCTATTTTTAATTCAGGTACCTGTTTGCCTTATATACATATTATGGATTCTTGTTATTATGGCCTCTTTGCAAACCATCAAGGTTTAATGTTTAAACTGTATTCACATTGACAGGATTATTAACGCGTTACAATTATTCACCATCCTTGTTTTTTTTTATACTCTCCGAGATGAACTTCGGTACATTGGCGTTTGGCGTTGTCGCCCATTACCAAGCGGTTTTCTTCCTAAGTAACGTAAAAAGTACTACAAGCGGAATACGATAACAATAGCCATCATGTATTTTTTTTTATCTTCGACTTACCAAAACACTTGAAACTTGAAACAAAAGTGTGAAATTTGATAATTTTGGCGCCCAACTCTCCGTCTGTTCTAATGATGATAAAAATTAAAATGATCCACTTTTTTTTAATTTAAACCCAAACTTAAAATGACCTTGTAGCAAGAAGTGGCCTAAATGTTCAAGCTTCGACACCACTGAACTGATAATCCCTAGAAGCGTGATCAATACCGATTTTTAAAAAATTATACTGCCGTCAATTCATTAATTCAAACCTTTTGACTCGTAAGCCCTAGCCAATAAAATCGCAAATCTGATCTCATTTCACCCGAAGTAAAATTTCCCTCACATCTGGCACACTACACACGCCCACAATACACTTCTATTGGTTAATCTCTTCACCCACTCCAAAAAGTCTCCGCGCTGAAAATTGCGCTTCCTTGCGAATGGGGCTACAGCATTTTCAGAGTGACGTGTGTGCCAGTTGTATCACTCATCCGGCTGTTGGTACTGATAGCTAATATAAAATGTTCCCACTCCCTAAGCCAAGGGTTCACAACCGGTCGTTCTCAATAGAGGACGATTGTGAATTTAGTAAATATTAATAATTTAGACGTTTTAGACTTACAACATGAATGAAAAAATAATAATCCGTGTCGTAGAACGAATAATTAGTTTTGCTAGATTCGTGCTTATCTGCTAATAAATAAGGTATTGCTAGGCAACGGTGAATTGATGAAAAACTGCATTCAAGTTTTTGTATTACTTCTTAATTCCTTCCATTACAAATTACGAAAACATTAAAAAAAATTCTTGCAGATCGATATTATTTAACTTTAAGGGTAAACGAAACGTGGTACCAGCTCACAGATAGCTAATTGAAATATTTTAGAAAAAAACACTTAGCGCGCATAAAGCTTTTGATTATTGAGATGATTTTTTTGTTGCATACGGGCTGCACTCTAACGGTTAAAAGCATTACGTGCTAAAACTCTTTTTCTTGTGTTTAAATTTGCGCCATCTGTGAGCGAGTATTACGTATCGTTTTCCCGCAAATAAATATTTTTAACTTTATCTAAAAAAAATGACACCTTTTTAATAAGTTTACTAGAAGTTTTCCGCCTTGATAATTAAGGCAAAAAGTAGGTCCCAACCTCAAAAAGATTGGGAAACCTTGCCCTAGGCCCACAGTAAACTAACAGTTAGAGTAGGTTAACAGTTGGTCGGGAGGTGTGGCTCGTGTGCTGTATGGGCTGTGCACATTCCGTAGTATAAATAGCTCCGGCAGACGACTCCGGACATAACCTGCGTAACTGCATTATGCGTGGTGTGCTCGGAAATTCCTTCAGATAATATCACAATTGGACCGTATCAGTTAGCCTGAAGCCCGTTGCTCGGGACGCGGGAAAGAAACCTCTTTGAAATTGTACCGAAAGTAATAATAATAATAATTGGACCATTTCTATAGCGCCGCTTTTGTGAGAAATCACCTCAGGGGCGCTGTACAAATATTACTTCCTATTCTTATATTACGTCTATTCTACGAATTTATTATAGTAATTAAATATAGCATTAAAGTTAATGCCCTATTATCTCGTTAAGTGGAAATGATATTTGGTTTACAAAAAAAAATTGCCTTTCTGAAACCAGAGATCTCTATTTTTTCGGCCCTTTGTATAATAATAATATTATTTATTTATTCAACATTAAGGTTTAACCAAACGGGATACGCGCTCACAGATGGCGCTAATGCAAATATTTTAGAAAAAAAGCACCCTTATCACTTGATGCTTTTAAATGTTGAGATTATTTTTTTTTGTTGGTGAGTGTACGTACATACACGGAATGTGAAATGGAATAAATTGTTTTTGTAAGTTTAAAGCTCAAGTCCTACAATAAACTTGTAATAATACTGTATATGTTAGTTTTACAATAGTTTATTGAAGGACTTGATGAGCTTTAAATTTACAATAACAACGTATTTTATTTCTTATTCCGTCAACAAACAATCTATAGTTAATTTATTGATTGATAGTAAAGACTGTACAGCTTGACACGCTTAGCTATGTAGTCGGTAGTGTATATTTTGTGGTTACAAAAATCTATGCATTTTAAAATAGTTATTTTGATATTCCTAGGGCCGCTAGCAAAGTTAAGTTTGTCAAGCTGAAAAGAGCCAGTCTCGAAGAATTTACAACCTCAATGTTTGCACTCCTGCGCTTTGCAGGTGACAAAACCAAAAATACGTAAACGCATGAACAGTGTAACAATGACGTGCACCTCTGAACACGTAACTCTCCTCGAAAATGCCAAATAGTTCCTTATATTATTTGTATAATTTAAAAATTTATGTTATTTTTTACTTTGCCAATAAAATCGAACCCGAGCAGTAACGAAATAATTAATCATTATTATTCTCCGGAACGCGGAAATTAAATTGCTTTATAATCAAAACAAGGTCAATGAATCACACAAAGTTGCAGTGATTTTAAAGTAATTGCTCTACTTTCTTATCTGTGTCCAATGTCTGCAGATGAAATGATAATAGATCTGATAGCAGTTTGCTCCTCCACGCCCTAAGACTGAGAATGAATGCCCAGGTATTATTGTACCATTCCACCTTCACTATTCATCTTCGCATTCGTTTTGCAGGTTTCTCTTTTTCCCATTCACACTCCTAGTCCATCGTTGACAGGAAATGGGATGTCAGTGTCTGTAATATAAACTTTTTACGCAAAACCCACTCGTGCAACGCAATAATTTCCCATGAGAAATCGCAATGCAAAGATGCAATAGTGTATTATTCACGTCAACCAAGAAGAACTTTGAAGAAATCTGCGTATTGTGTTGCCCTTAGTGGGTACCTATTCTCGCAATATATTTCAATGTTATTTTTAAGTCGATGTATTTTGATGCACAGCATTAGACAATTTAAAAAATATAAAATTACACCCTGAACTCGGAATTGGTGTCAACTGATTGGCTCATCCTTGCGCCAGGGGGATTAACTCAATGTGTGTATCATTTCCCCGGATACTAAAAATTATGGCACAGTCGCGTATTTTTATCTAGGAAATTAATTGATGAATATCATCATCTAATTATATTTTCAATTTATTTCGTTAAAAATAGATAACCTCAATTAATGTGAATCTCAAAAATATATCTCTAATCTCATTGGAATTATCTGCATTTTAAAGTATCTCATCCGCTGTACACACTAATCACCCAATCACTTTTTTTGTCGAACGTTCTCTTAAATGCAGCACGCCGATGACTAACTGGTTTATTACTTTCACATTTCTTTCATATCTCTTATCGATTCAACATTTTTATTTATCTTTCGATACGCTGTTACTAAGGACTGACTCCCTTGCCTCATTAACCAATTAAATTCACTAGGCTTTTTAGGTCAACGTTCGCCCTAATTAGTCTCCCCAACGACATTAAAACATTTCAAACAATAAACGAATATCCGAATGGGGAAAGATTTAAAAAATGACCAAAGATGATAAGGTTTTCTTTTTCGTTGTTTTATCTTTTCGTTGTTTTATCTTTTCGTTGATTCTTACTTTTAACAGTTTTTTTGACAATGCGGGACGTTATATAGCAGGTACCAAGAATTTAGGAAGGCACGAACCAATTGCCCGAGTTCGTCCTTCCAAGTCGAGCGAGAACTCCTCCTTGATTTTGTCATTTACTGCAAATAGAGCACTGCGCGACATTTCATCCGAAGTCCGATATTGCTTTATTTTACGTAAATAACTAAAGACCCATATCATTTGCATTCATTTTATTCACCAATCTTCTGTCAGGCTAACCAGCGCCAGTCATTGTTGTAAGGTTCGTTGAACTCCACAACATGAAAAACTCGATCGAAAATCATTTGCAATGTTTTGCTGTGTATAATGTATGCAATCTGACAGGAATGTGCTCGGCGCCCCCGGACGCAAACCACTCCACCTAGACCCAGTATTATCATCAACACCTCAATTGATTTGTCGAACTCTCTAATGCAGGCTCTAGACGCCCGGGCAAACCCGTCCGGCATGCCTGTACAGGTGAGGTGGCCTGCACAGGTTTGCCGGATTCGCGTGGTGCACCTACACGTTCAGACGGATCTATCGGTCCGCGCAGTCGGGAACGATGGCGTCGACAGACGACGTGCAGTTAGCAATGCTCAGACGTAAACTTGTTAAGTGAATTGTTGCCAAAAGAGTGGCATAATTATTTGAGAATTAATGAAAGTATGTATTTAAAGATTCTCTTCCCATTTACGCTATTAATAAAATAAAAGTGATAAAGTTATTAGAAATGCCATTTCACCGCATGAAAGATTTCTTGCCTGACGTCTGCGAAAATCAAAATGCGATTTTTCGTATTTTCTCCGGTGCCTGCACACTTTAAAGATAACTTCGCAGTTGTTTCATTCGCACTGTCCGGCTAACCCGTGCGGGCATACCTGACAAGTTTAACTGAACGTGTGGAGCCTGCTTTATGCATATAGACGTATTTTTCAGATATAGTATTTGTTAGATAATGGAAGGATTTTAACGGATTACCTCTCATTTCGACATTGCCATTATCTCCGTAGCCGAAGAAAACAATAATGAGCTTAGTTAAGTACATTTTATATTAGCTTGTTTGCGCACGATCTTGAAATGCAACGTTACAGACGTAACGTCAAACTGACAACATAGCCTCATCATCCCCCCTCATCCTCCGGCTGCAGACATTGTCAAGTGTCAACAGTTTCCATTTACAAAAGTTTTTTTCATGAGAATTTCTTTACAACTTACTCTTTAAGAATCCGCCAAATAAAAATGACGGCTTGTTATTTCGTTTTGGCAGTGTGCTAATATAATAAAATCATTGAATTCTTGAACACAGAGCTTTCTCTATCCTTTCGTGCTGTATAATTCTACTCGCACGATGTCACTCGATGTTCACTCGGTCATCGAAAATCATAAATAGACTACGTATTTATAATTTTCATTTTTTGCAGCCGAGATACTCGCTTTTAGCGTTTTTTTTTAAATTAGAAAACCTTATTTTAATAATATATTATGAGTCAATTCAATATTTTGATAGTGTCAGATTGTAGGTTTATTATATTCTACAATGTATAATGGGTTTTTTTATTGCTCATTCCGATAAATACATAATATACGAGTATATTAGGTTGGCTCTATCTTCAACACACCAACAGATGTCTGTAATTGACTCTTGAGATATCAAAATAGAATATATATATATGCAGAATAATTTTCTCGGTTTACCCGCGTATTGTAGTCCTTAAAAGGACTTTTTAACTTCTGACGTTTCGGACAAATCACATTGTCCATCTTCAGAGGCCTTATGTGTTGAGTTTTGTTTTGAACTGATCGCTTGCGCGTGTCCGTTCAATCGAAAAGTCAAAAACTAAGTGATTGCAAATCTTTTTAATAGTCTAGGACGCGGTACGCGTGTTGATAAAGTTGGGGCCCTTAATAGGCTGTTTGCGCGTAGTAACCTGATTGGTTTTATTTAAGGAAGTTGAGGGTAATTCTAATAATTTTGGAAGTGATGTTATCGGCGAATTTTGGTCAATTATGACTTTCCAAGTGTCGGGAATTCTAATTGAGTCATTTCTAGTATTCATATTGTTTTTATGTTTATGAATTTCGATGGTGATTTGTCCGATACGTCAGGAGTTAAAAAGTCCTTCTAAGGACTACATTACGCGGGTAAATCGAGAAAATTATTCTACATTTTACACCCGTGAAAATCACAAACATATATATATATTCAAAATAATTTAAAATATATATACTGGTATATTTATGATGGTATCGGCAAATGTATGTAAACCTTTTCCACATCATTTCAATTAGATAAAAATCACACTTTTTTATCTACTTTTCTTATTTATATAATTATTTTTGAAGAGTTATTGAAATGTGGCTCTTAATCCGAGTGTTATCATTAAAGTTAGTCTGGGAATTGATATGCAAATACAAAATGCGATAGTTCTGGGTTAGGTAATATCTGCGTTATCGGGGACACATAAACAACAAAAATTTACGTAACGATTAAGCTTAAGTATACACGTGAAACGTGTATTTGATGCTTACTTGCGTATAACTAACTACCGATTTACCTATCAGAACGGCAATATTTATATCAATGTACATATTATTATTTTAAATAACCAAAGACTCATTGTATTACTTTTTGCATTATTGTCATCTTCTTCCTCTTGTTCTATTCGGGTCAAGGACCTATCGCTTCGACAAAGCGCCTCCGGGCGTTCCTGTCCTGAGCTACTTCGGCGTCCTCCGTCCATTGCAGGTTCAGCCTCTATCTTGCGCATTAGACCATACTTACAAAAAAACACGTAAATTAATGTATGTGTGTTTAAATATCCAATAATTTCAAATTCAGTGCAGTAGAATAATTTTAAAGAGATTCTAGCTTTTGTAGTGGTGTACTGTATCGTGGGACTTGTTCGGGGTGAGAGAGGACTGCGGGTGTTCCAAACTATTTCGAACCACTATCGGTGTGCATCACTACACACAAGAAAGAATCTCTACAAATGATTTGCCTGTAGAAACTATTAGTTGTTTGACTTGTTGATGTGATCCAAAATTACCATTTTTAATGTTGGGAGTAGTCTAACCCACCTTCAGCACAATGTGGTAACAATAAATCTAATCTAGATGCGGTTTTTCGTTCATGAATAATGCAAAGTACCTAAAGTAAAGTATCAAGAAAATTACTTATCTGAACAGGTTACTCAAAAACCAAACAGTCTGCTTATTTCATTATTCATCCAATCAATGATTCATTGCATAATAATTAAATTTAAATCCGTATCTGTGTACCTATCTGCTAATTAATTTGATCAGTTCCTACCGGACGCCACTGCGCCAATCAATCACACATAGCCCGGCTTACATAATCTTTGGAACCGAGTCCAAGGTCTGAGAACGATGGAAACAATGTTGACATTAAAAAAAAATAGCTCTCACATCCCATCCCGGACTATGGACCGAAACGCGGTGCTATATGAGCCAACTGCGGCGGTCGCCGTTTGCCAATTGCTCGGTGAATCTTCTAAAGATACACATCTCAATGGCATGTTTGTTTACAATATTTCCTAAAAAAATAGCCGGTTCCTCACGTTTCTGCTAGTTTTCGAAGATAATGTTTTTTACCGGAGATAACGTTCATTAAATTGTAAAAATAAACATGCTGTAAACAGTGATGAATCTTTTTTTTCTCTTTGTTTTCAAATTCTCGCATTTAATCTTTAATATACATGGGCGATAGAATTTTTTGTTCCGAAATAAGTTTTTTTTTAACCTAACCTCACTAAATCTCCGGAAGGATTAACTCTATTTAATTATTTATTAGATACCGCGCAAGTCTTAAATTCCTAGAGCGCCTGGGACTATGGCATTCCCAATTTGTGGAAGGCGGGGAGAGGAAGGAGATGGGAAAGAAGAAATTAACTGGCTATTCAGATCTGCTAATGCCATTTCAAGCGACGTTTCGATTCTGAATGAAAGTCTCTTTCATCAGGGCGGTACTAAGTGCCCACCAATCATTTGGGTTTACAGTTTTTTTTTGTACAATATAAATATTATGCAAAAGAATTATTCTAGAACAATTAGATCACAGATTTCGATATAATATACTAATTATATTGTTGCGTAGCGTTATGGTTGATTGATCGGTTTAATAGCGGCTCCGGTTAACTTCCCCCGTTCTATCAGACATGATCACTTTGTACTTGGGATTCATTATTCCGTCGTATTTATGCGTGAAAACTTAGTAAAGCAATTCAATACCTTAGTTCAATAGGAAAATAACTCAAAAATTCTGGGTTTTGAGTTAATGATGAAAAATGATAAAGAAACTCTCCCTTCTCATATTTCAATTTAAAAAAATATGTTTAATTCGTCCTAATTATGGAGTCAGATAATTCTTTATGGAATTATAATGAATTCAGCACATTCTTAGTTCAATGGAGAAACGTGTCAAATGTTTCCGTTTGGAACTTAATAATTGTAGCCATTTACACCTATGATATGGTAGTTTGATGAATTACTTACATGTAGCATCTATTGTTGTTATAGGTGGACAAAATAACTTTACATCGGAGCGATGTCTTTATGAAAAATTTTCAAATCCAGTTTTCTCAAAATCAGGTATTTTGAGTTAGTTCCCTATTGAACTAAGGTATCGAATTGTTTAATGCGAGACTCAATGAACCAATCAGCCACGTACTTCAAGTCTAATTGCACAATGCACATATTGCATTAAAGATATCAACCTACAATCAGTGTTTTTATTATACTAGCTTTACTACGTTGACCTAGATAATCCAGACAGAGAAAGCTGTGCACATTTCATGACACCAGAGCTCACCGTTTGGGAGTTATTTTTGCTATTCCGGTACACAAATTTTCTGCTTTATGTATTATATCCCTAACGACAGAGTAGAGCTATTTTGTAGGCAAGGTTCGTGAACGATTTATTTAAACAATTTTGAAACTTTCTACGGCCATTTAAAGACTGGTACATTTTTTCTTAAACTACGGTATATATACAATTTTTGGGGCATCAGGGCTATTTAAAAAAAATGTTTTAATTAATCGTTGCAATGAAATTCCACCACGAATTGTCGGTTTCAAAAATAGAAATATTAAAAGGTTTGTAACAAATTCAGGACTATCTAAATATTATGTTCTTCAGTTGGAATCGAACCCAGAAGCTCGGGCACATTCAAATGTACATTCCACTGGACTATGGAGTCGGTCAATGCAGTTTTATGATTCATGCCATTTTGGATCTTGTATTTTGCAAGTAAATTTATTTCGTATTCATGAATTTGTTAATTCTTCGAATTTTTATTTACCATTTCTTGAAACTTGTCTATCGGAGTTCGATTATCTTGTGTCAGCTGTATGATTCACTAATGTTGACTAACACTAGATCTTACTTGGCCAAAACATTATGAGAAATTTAATTATAACATAAATGCGGAATCGCTAATATTATGAGATGTTTCCGTATATCAACGATGTGGAACCGCTAATACTACCAGGCAGTGGCGTGCAGTCCATAAAGGCTGAAAATCTCTGCCTACCCTAAGAAAAAGGGACCATAAGAATAAATTATAGGAAATTTTAAAATGCGACAAATCAAAATGCATTTTTTTCATGAATTTAGTAAGGAACTTGTACGATTAGTTATTCAGTTGGCTATGGCAATCAGTTATAACAATAATTTTCAGATATTCAGTGCACAAATTGTACCCGAACTTGAAATTGTGTGCAATAATAGTCTTATATACAGGTCCCTTGAGGTGATTTTTCACAAAAACGGCGTTATATAAATCGTCCAAGTATTATTATTAGTAAGTACTTAATTCATTAATCCAGTGCGCCACTCTAAATATTGAAATCATTAGCAGATTACGCGAAATTATTAAGATATGAGTCTAGAGTATAAGTATTAGTGAATGTGCTGTCTATTTTATATATTCGCCTTTGCAAATTTTATGGCTGTACTTCACGATGTTATTGCTGAATTTGTTTGTAAGACATCAATATTTAGTTGTTGTATTTCGTTAAGGCTATCGTTTCTATATGTGTACCTACTGTGGTGTGTTTTGCGCCTGTGTTACTGTTGTAATTTGAATTTTAAAGCAAAATATGTAAAAACACAAATAGGGCGTATACAATATAATAAATACATTAATATGTCTAACTAACTAACCATCGCACCCCTTGTCTGCAGGGGTGGGCAGAGAGGATGGACCGCCACACAACTTTGTCTTGCCACGCACTCCTTGCTTCATTCTCTTTCATACACACTCTTTTGTTATTCCGACCCTTACCTGGATATTATTTTCATAATTCATTTAGCTGGTACAAAAGGCAAGTGTTATTTGATGTTTTAAGGGAAAGAGTGAAGTCGTAGAGGGATTATTTATTAATTCGAAATAATGATAATATTACGTAATACGATAAACATAATGTTCATAAGCCTATGCAAAATTTACAATAGACTTAGCATTTATCAAAATCCAATCAGAAATATGACCCTTTTCTGACCCGTCTTACGATGCTTTACAAAATGTTTTCAAATGTTGAAAAACTTCACAAACTTCTTTGAAGGTTTTTTTTTATAAATACTAGGAAGAAATTAAAAAATATTAGTGTGCAGTTTATTTTTTTCATAAATATTTACTTTAATGTTTTTTTAATGCGGATTACAAAGCTTTGAGTGGTTTTATTTATAAAAAAACGCACCGGGGGAAAGGTTGCAATAGTTTTTCTCCAGTTTTAAAATTATTTACATAAAATTCTAAAACATACCTAAGGACGGTCAGAAAATGTGGTATTTATGATTTGATTTAGTTTAATGCTTAAATCGATGTAATTAAAACAAATTATACACATATATATATGTATAGTAAATATTTAACCTCTTTAAAAACATAATGTTTTTCGTATATATTTAGCGTAATAATATTATCACTATTTCGAATTAATAAATAATCCCTCTCAGACGCCCCTCCTCCCCATTAAACGCCCGTTTTAAGTAATGCTTATTTTTGTATCTAAAGGTTAATCTTGCTTATTGTTTCAGTTGAGTTCAGATTATCCTAAGATTAATTTAATTGTGGATTATTAAAAAGTGAGCTTACATTAATCTAGCGCGCGCTTTTTGGCTCTTATGTAGATACCATATATCTTCTGGCGGTTTACAAGATTTACAAAACGGTTCATAATTAATAACACTATGTTAAGTAGCGATTATTCTAATTTGAGAACGGAGACTTTAATTGCTTCACTGCCACTGAAGATTTACCTAACTAACCAACCATTACGCCGTTTCTCCGCAGGGGTAGGCAGAGAGGACGGACCGCCAAACAACTCGATCTTGGCATACAATTATTGCTTCATTCACTTTCATACAACGTCTCATACATTCTCTTCTGTTATTACGACTTCTGACATGGCCCGACTCAAGTATTTGATTCACTTGATCGTGCCATGTCTTCCTCGGACGTCCCCGGCTTCTTCTTCCATTCACATTCGCGTCATATATTCTCCTTACACTCCTGTCTTCGTTCATTCGCTCTACATGCCCAAACCATCTAAGCGTACTACCTTCTGAAGAGATCTTCTTTATTGTGTGTTCAATTAACAATTTATTATTTAATTTCTAATATTCACGTAAAAAAGGTGAAAAATGTAATAAAAAAATATATTTATGTACTCGTATACCTTATAGATCTCGAAGTTCGTCTATTTCTAAACCATCCAAAATCGTATTATAACTATATATATATATATATATATATATTATTACATTGGTAGCAGGCTATCGAGACTGCAGCCTCTGGGCCCGCGCCACGAAGGGGCGCACCGCAAATTGGAACATTTCAATTTCAAAATTCAATTGAATACGAGTATACTAAAATTTAAAACATGTCTTTTAAAATTAAATTTCATGTAACTATATAAAAGTTGTTTCAACAATCAATAATAATACGCAATGTTTGTGCACTACATTAAATATCTACCTATTTTCTTGCTATTTCATAGAAAAGTCATTAATATCGACCAAATAGTAAAATCAAGACTATCTCGGACAATGCTACCGAACCAATACCCTTTTTGACTTCTTCAAATTTGGGAACGTAGACATGAATCTAAACTTTGTGTTCTTTTTTTAATGTAGCTGGTCATAGCAATGTTAATAAATCGTGTTGAATACCGTAATGATTTCATCAATTTCTAAATACGGAATAGTAAAATTTTACACAATTTATTAATAAAGTTAAAATTTTTATTTTAGGTTTTTAATTAGAAAATTGCTCTAAAATGCGCTTTTTGAAGGTTATTTTTTTTATTTCCGGAGGTGGACCCTTCTCCCCCCCACCGTTTTAATGGGGGTTATGGATTATGCTCCGAAATCCCGGTAGTAGAGCCTTAGATGAATTAAAAAGTGAAGACACGTTACTGAGACAATGCGCGCGGTTTCACTTGAGTCCAGTGGACATACTTGAGACTGCTTTGCTTGATTGCGTTTAGTATCGCACATACATTCGTTCGTCTAACAAGCCGTCACCAACTATTTTTCATTCATATTCATTTCAAACATATATTATTATCCTTTTCATAAGCGTTGTAGCTTTAAAACTGAAAACAAGAACGCGCAACATTTTTTGTTCGGTTATGAATATGACGTGTCTTGTATTTTTTATAATGTCATTCGGTACAGCCCGCACCACAGGTCCAGCCTCGGGTCTGCAGACCCTAAATACGGCCCTTATTATTATTTTTAATGTACCAGATATTTGATATACCTGACGACATCTCACCTCTCAATAATTCTAACTTCCAACCACATCGATTAGTGTGAATCGGCTAATGAGAAAGTGTAACTTTTAACGTACGCTTATTTGAGCGAAGAATGGCTAAGAAAGGCTAAGAAAGTCATTATTCGAGTCCACAAATTTCACGGGACAGTTTCCAATTTGTTGTAATATTTCAAATCCAATTTAGTCCCGGACGAGTCCGTCTCCTCCCACCCTCCCACGTGTGATTTATTTCTCCAAACTCCGGTATGACCAGTGACCAGCGGCCAGCGGCCAGCCTCAACAACTCGTCATTCTGAAGTGCTCTTAACCTTGGAAGACTAATCATATTTTTTATTCGTGAAGACTAATCATTTGTTAATTTGACTAACACTACTATCGACCCTCACAAAACGCATTTTTTGTTTACGAAGGTTTCAAACATATATGTTATTTTGTAAAACCACTTTATATGATAAAAAAAATTAAAAAATACGTTTGTAGTTTATAGTACCTATTTATTTTTAAAACATAGATGTTATTAATCTTAGGGCTATACGTTTTTGAGATAAAATAATTTGCTAAAATAAAAGTTTTTATTGTCGTTCACTCCTGAAACATTAAAAAAATATTAGTCTTTGGTACAATGAGGCTGTCTCCCTACATCGGAATTTAATGTTATTGTCAAATGTATCATATTAATTAGAGCATGCTGAAGACAGAATTTATGAAAAATACCGAAGACATACGAGTAAGCCGTCAAAATGTTGATAATCTTGACGGCACGCCGATACACCTGTGATAATCGGTCGTTTTGCCCAAGTTCACTTTGAAAGCTCATAACTTCATAATTTTTTGAGATATCGTTTTTTTACTGTCGTCGACATAACGTCTTTAAATTTAATACATTTTCGTTTAAAAAATTTTTTTTAAACAATCTTACTTGTCTTTTCCGCAGAGTGGACTAACAAGGGAGTCGTATACAGAAAATGGTGGCACTTTACCCCATAGCGCAGTCACTCCCTGCAGGCCTCGTCGGTGATTTAGTCGACACGGAGATCTAGCGCGATCGGCGCATTATTTAGAAGCGCATAGCATAAAATTCAACCAGTGTTAGTCGAAACAACTGAGATTAATCTTAAAAAGAATTAAGGTAAATCAATTGAAAATGTTATTATTAAGTTCTGCAAATAGTTTCGTTTTTTTTTATTATTGTGACAGCTGTTTCGGCATTCAAAGCCCCTTTCACACTGTCGTGTTTTATGTTCCCGTTAATTTTGATTCCAATAAGTTATATATTAAAAAAATACTACAGACATGTTTTTATTTTTATCGTTTAAGTAACGTTGTTTTCTAAAATAACAGTTGAACGTCGAAACAGCTATATCAATAATAAAACGAAATTCTTGAAGAACCCTAATAATAACATCATTAAATTTGGTTTACTTTGAAATTAAAAAAAAATTAGATAATTGTAGTTCTACCAATTAAACACAATAACAATTTATTCAAATAAATTTTATCGTGCCAGTATTGAAGATTCACTATTCTGCAGTTTCACTACATTCTGACGAGTTTTCTACAAAATATATAAATGCACCTGTAACCAGAAATATTTAGGAAGTGAAGCCACATCGCTTCGTCATTATTTTTACTGTTCATTCTTATGCTTAAATAGATAAAGCTCCATTCACAGAAAGGTTCGTTGTTGTTGCGATGTCATTTTCTCATCCCGTGTGCGAGCACTCCTGTAAAATTTCCTAATAAACAGAATGGTAAAAATGAAATATTCACAAAATATCCTTTTTCATATGACTTGAAATTTGGGTAAGTATCTCCATAAAAAACTCTTATTATTCTAAATTTATTAATACCGAAAGCATTTTCTTCTGTTTTCGAGTTCGCTTGGGATAAGAAATAATAACGGCATTGTTTTGGAATTCAGCGCTCTAGTATCAGTATCCTTAGTTCAGTCTTTCCTTTCTCTCCCTTATGGTGGTATTTATTCAAAATAAACCATTTGACCATGGTGTGTGTGGTCTGTGGAACAATAGAAAAGGTAAAAATAAAGCCGTCCCAGGTTTTGCACTATCTACACCTCTGCGCTGTACAGGTAACAAAAATCGTTAAATACGCAAACGCTAAACGACGTGTACTCATTTCTCTCACTAAGTTTGTAGATATAATTTTATCTTTAAAATTTCTTCATAATGTTCTTTAACGTTTCTTTGCTGACCTTTGTCTATTATTAAACAGCCCTTTTCGCTATTTCATCGTGATATAAATCTAGTCATCTACCAACCTAGTTCCTTTCACCCGCAGTCATTAGTCATTAAACTTGCCACAATTTTGTGGACGTAGACTGTCCAGACTTTGTTTATTGATCTTTGATTCGAGTTCTTAATCACACGCTTCCTGGTTTTACTAATTAAGTAATCGGTTACTCACATTATTTGAGAATAGGTAGGTGCATGCGATCAAACAGCATTTAAAAAGAATGTCAGCAGGTTATCAATAGAATCAGATCATAGTCCATACAATACGAGTATATACTGTTTGCCTCGGTCACAGGACACGGGTTACTTTATGTTTCTATACTTTGGACGACACGATAAGCGCGAAATAAATAGCTACCTACCTTACCGCGTGTTTTAATCCCAGTTGACATGCGTGTATTCTTTATAAGGCGCTTATGTTCTATCACTTATTTTTTATGCGCAGACCAGAGAAAGGATAGATTTGAACTAAAGCCATAATTATTTTCGGTTCAATTCAATGGCAGGTAATGCAGAAAGCTCAAAGCAGATGTCCCTAGTGTGGTCGGGGGTCATTTGCATAACAGCTATGTAATAAGTTTATAAGAAATTTTTATTTAAGTATTTAAAGTCATTTTTAAATCACTTATTTCTTAACTGTTACTTTGAAACCTATGTCCGGACGTTCTCGAGGAGCACAAAATCACAATAATACATTGAGGCATTTTAATTACATTTATTAGTACATTTTCGTAAAAAACTTTCGTGACTGCATAGAAATAAACAAAGATTGACAGCTGACATGACCCCCAACCACACTAACGCCATCTGGCGATTCGAGCTTTTTAGATTACTCGCAATTTCCGGCTGTATACAAACTTTAGAAGTGTATATTTGTATTGGGTTTTCACATATAAAAATTGTAATATATTTAAAATTCTTCTTTCCCGTGCGGAAAATGATCGATCGTCATTCAGAATCTAAACGTTCCTTGAAATGACCTTAGGTATATTAAGTGTCCATAACTGAATAGCAAGGTGCTTCCCAACATTCTTCTTTTCCGTTTTTATAAGCCTCATGACTTTCCCCAATTTACGTTGCCATAGTCGCCAAATCCCACTGAAACCGGGCAACAGGACACAAACAACATGCGCGTACAAACCTCCAAATATTATGTCTCAAAATAATACACCGCTTTAAAGATTGAGTCGTCTTTTAAGCTTTTCAAACATGCATTAATTGGGTACTGACACCTGACCGCTTCCGTTTCTGAAACATGTTCCTGCTATTATAGGAATACCTGGGTGCCCTTTTTGGGCGCGTCTTCCGGTACTGTACCAGGTACCCGATCATTCAAATCTATCGGATCGCTTTCGCCAAAAAAACAGAGGGCAATCCATTGACCTTGGTAATTACTTATCGTCAGAATAGCCTCGCTAATTTTTCGACACTTAACGCAAATTAATTAACAACTGATAACGATTTAAGGCGTTAAATCCGCTATCGCTTCCACGCGTGTAAAGCGTCTAAAGTCGCAGATATACACTGGAGCGGCGTGACCGGTGCTGATATCGCTCGTATACTTACAACAAAATCTGTTGCCCACCTTCGCAAGTCGGCAGTGTTAGCACGGGTCTCCGCGCGCGCTAACCATTACACCACTAGCCATTTTATTTTATTATTATAATAACCAGTTAATTATTATAAGTTTTATTTTATTTTATCGGTCTTAATTTCTACGTGTGGATTGTGCTAGAACCCAAGATGTATATCGACGAGAGCACGTGAGTTGTCATTTTGAATTATGCTCCGTGTGTTGTGAAAATGTACCAATAATAGTGTTGTGATCTCGCTGCCTGCATACATTTTTCGTTACTCTTGCGTGTTGTGTTATGTGACAACCGAGAATCACGTGGCGTTGTGGTATACGTATTTCATTTTTTACCTGTATCAGGTGCCTCGTCAAACATGATGTGTATTGTCGACGGTTGTGCGGATTCTTATTGTTGTATTGCCAACTTATTTATTGTATTCAACTTATCAAATTTAATAGTAAAACATGTTTATTCCTATTCTTCTTAGCGTTTGTTGGCAGATGGATTTTAACTTTTAAAATGAATATTTCTTTTTCTATCCTTTTTGAATAAGATTGTCAGTTTTGTCGGCTCACAAAGGTAACCGGTAGGTGTAGGTGGGCAGATCTTTCGGGCTTTGCCAATCATATCGTTTTTGTGAAACCGGCTTTGTGTCCATCCATCCTGACTAGTATCTCAATTAGAAAATACTGTACAATATGATACCCATTATTCTACGATAATATATACACGTGTCTGAAAGTATGCCACAGTAAATGCGAGTACTGAACTTGAATCTTGAATGTAAACCGGCTTTGCAACAATTTTTCTGTTTCGATATATTCCGATCGAAAATACTTATTAATAATTATAAATAACACATACGATAATAGATACACGTGTCTACATTACATTACCTCACCAAAATACAAGGACGTGGTGTTAATCTTTAGATTGCTTACTAATAATGGTACGCACAATTCGTTAATACGATTTGTGTAGTAGTTCGAATGTGGGTAGGTGTTCGTAGGTAGCAAAAAGTCGCAAGTTCAATAACCTGTAATGTTTTCGGGTCCGCAATTATCACAATTAGAAAATCGTTAATCATAGCATTACACTGGAAGAAGTGAATTTTTCTACAAAGGCAAGGTTTAATTTAAAATTTAGATTTGTAGATAAAATATTTGTAACAATAATATTGAATAATTGTTGATTTACCTGAACGAAATGTCCACTAAATGAATACTGCATAATATTTCGGTATTCGGTAATTACTTCACATATACCTAGTTTATTCTTTACCTTCTCGTATTATTTTTTATCGCATTGTTATATCGTGATTATGATAAAATATTTCAGTTTATCGGTTTTTCACATTCATACGTAATGCTAATCGAAGTTCTCGGCTATAAAATTGGCATTAGTGGTGGATTCAAGTTTAGGATCAATTTCTTCAGTAAAATGATCATTTAAAAATAATCATTAACTTTGAAGTTACAATTTTTACGAAATAATAATAATACCAATTTCAATATATATTCGCATACTATTAATGCTGAAAACGCTGATTTTCTCAGATTTAATACTTCTAAAATAACCTAGTCCAGGGGTCGGCAACCTGCGGCTCGCGAGCCACGTGCGGCTCTTAGAATGTGAAGCTGCGGCTCTTTAGTTCCATACGCAATGCTATTTATTGTTGGGAAGAAAAAAATTGTGGCTCTTTAAAAACTTTTAAATTTTGGACTCTCCGACTCAAAAGGTTGCCGACCCCTGACCTAGTCTAAACTATCGGTTGTCCAGTAATGCTAAAGAGCAAAGTAAAACTTCATACCCTTCTACTCGACAATTTTGCAAATGTGACTTTCAGCTTTTAGGGACGGATATATATTAATCAAAATACGATCGATTGGGGCAGATATCGATTACATTCTTTCAACATGGCGGTTTTTAATCTGGAGACATTTAAGTTATAAAAACTTTCTAGTCATAATATTATTATTTTGTCAGAATCTTCCATTGTGGGGTTTAATCAACTGTTAATCTTTTTTAGAAGTGTGAAATTATATATTATATTATGAAGAACATTCAAGAGTCCCAAGTCCCAACTACCCGGAGACATTAGTGTTGTGGCATCCTCATTTGTTTGTTGTGAGATGAAAGGAATGAGGGAGAAAAAGTTGAAAACCTGACTATTGTACAGATGGGTAACTGTGAGACATTACAATTTTGAATGATAATCTTTCACCAGAACCACCGTAATGCTTTTGAAGTTTAAAAACTTTTCTAGATCTAGCTTCGATAAACATATAAAACCCTGGTTGGGTCTTTATTAGAATCCGTGTGCAAGGTGTTGTTTCTAACCCTCGATGCCATTATCTTTGAAGACTGATAATTTTAAAAATAACTGCTTCATAAATAATAATTCATTCCTCTATTCCAATGACAAGCAGCTTATTGCAGAAGTGAGTAATGCCTCCAATTGTCCGAGCCTCATCATTATTCTATAGTATTTTTTTGCTATGAAATATATTGAATACAATATGTTATAATAAAGAAACTTCCCACGGTTAGTAGGAAAATTGACATTGAGAAAAATATAATTAATTTAACTGTTTCTCTCTTTTAGCTGTTTTTTATTGAAAAGCATTAAACACTATTATTAAATTTATATATACAAAATAATCACTCATTTTTCAATAATATAATACGATTTGCACAGAGTTATAGCCCTTTTCTAAAAAGGAGTTTTAAATCTGAAAATTTTAAAGAAATTAAATTAATATTTCACCCTGTCATAGTAATTTCTGTTATTATTTTATCCCCCATTCACACTAGTGGTGGGCGAAGCGGCTCGGTTTAGTGAGCCGGATCACTAAATCAGCTCTCTGTAAAGACAATCCACATGAAAACTGGGCGAAAAAAGTATCGTATAAGAGCGTCTTAAGGACGTCTTTAGGAGGGCCAAGGGAGCGAAGGACAGGGCATGGGGCGGGGGGACGCGAACCGTCGTTCAATCGAGCCGGATCACCGAACCGGTACACTACAAAGATCTGATTTAGTGATCCGGCTCACTAAACCGAGCCGCTTCGTCCACCACTAATTCACACTGATTCTTTCAATCATCTAGCTCAAAATTCGAGTTCAATCGTTCACAGATAATGATTTAATCAATTATTGGAAATCATGGATTCATGGAAATCATGGATTTATTATGTTTCTTGACATGCACTTTTTTGATCGGTTAGACAATAGACAGATTATTCTTGTTTATGGCATTTTAGAACAGCACATGACAATAAACTATTCACCAGTTTATTGTGTTACAGAGATATATATTTTATAGGTTTTTGTTTTGTCAATATACATTATTATTACTTGTAAAAAAATCATTTTTGTATTCTTGATTCTTTTCAGGCCGTAGTTAACTAGACATTGTACTGTGAATTAAATGAACTATTATAATATTTTCCTTAGCAGCTTTGAAGCAAAATATATCCCTTCCAAAAATCATTACAGCATTATTTTGGTTAAAAGACAAAATGGTTATAAAAAGATTTTACCGTATATGTTATTAATTACTTTTGTCATTGTAAGAATATTAATAATGATTTGTTTACTTTTATAACGCCCTTTTTGTGGGAAAATTGATTCAAGAGCGCTCTAAAAGGTGGATGCATAATTATAGCTTTTTTTGTTGTATTTTTCATGAATTAATCTAAAAATATTATTATGTGTGCATTTATTTATTTTATACACAAATATCATTTATATTTGAATGATTGTCTATCGAAAAGTGCTCGCTCTTGCGGATATTCTTTGCAAACCCCTTTTGAATTCTCACTTTTCTCAATAACTGTAGGTATTCTTTTGTTAACTTGTCAGATGTTCATAACATGCATTTTTGAGCGCCCTTATTCCCTTGAGGTGATTTTTCACAAAAACGGCTCTATACAAATCATCCAATTATTATTATTATTATTAAATTGGCTATAACAAGATTTCGTGAAATGCGTCTTACTATGTTAGAATAATTACCTCCAGTAAATCACGTTTGCTCGGTTAATTATCATGGTCAACATGAATGTTATTTTTGTTCAACTACATGTTATTTTAGTTATTGAATATTGACTGTAATAGTAAACATTTTGGTCACACCTCGTGAAGTGTTTGCCGAAAAAATTAAAAAAAAAAACTGCGGAATATATTATGATAATAGAATTTTTTTTAATATAATATTCTTTATTTTATTAGCTGTTTGTCTTATTGAGGATTCTACTATATTATTGATGTTGTAGGTACTCAGATTTCAAGTGCTATTAATAAATTAAGATTTATGTCTACGTACCATATTTAAATTGTTCCTATCTTGTCTCCACTTATATCTATGAATACTTGTACTGATATTTAGAAATACGCTTTATTTTACTGTTTTATTCAGTGTACCAGCAGTTCTTTGAATTCTGCAATAAATTTCAATTTATCGGTTCACTCTTCCGAGCAAGTTTTTATTTATTAATATTTTTCACTAACTTCAAATAGCTCGGGAGAAGTATTTTCATTATATCATTATTATGAGCATTATAGGTAAAAAAAAGAAACGATTGTAATTAAGAAGCTTAATTAATATATAGTTTTTCTTAAACTACATAATCTATTGACAATTATAAGATACCTTTATCTAAGTTCAACAAATATATTTGTTTTTTAAATCATTTGTATTCGAAGTTATCTATTTTGAGATAGTAATACCTTGTACTTATCTGCTAACTTATATTATTGTTCCTTCATAGGAAGAGCATCACTTTATGGTGGGACATTATACATAAAATAATACAATCACTTGATACAGCTCCATATCACTATGAATACTGAAATATTATGTTCCAAAACCAAAATATTACCTGTGTTCCATCACTAAAATATTACATATTATGTTCCTTCACTAAAATCTCTTTATTATTGTTGTTTTTCTTTTCATATTTATAGAAAATAACAATATGTAAAATGCAGCTAAGAAAAATTTTCCAATATAAATTATATTCTTCCATTTTTTCTTCACCTTTATGTTATAAAGGCAAGGTACAATCACGTTCATTTCAGATTATTTTAAATGTACTGGGAAACCAGTGTAGTATAACCACAAGTTAATTCAAAATTATTATTAATCCAAACTAAAACCCGCTTATGATGGCGTGGTTAAACTAATGAGGTTTCACTGTAATTTCTGAGATACTTGAGATTAGTGGTTTTATTTATAAAAAATATATATTTCATTGGCGGTATTTTTTTTTTCCAGTGTTGAAAGTGTGTGGGTGCTGACGGCCATCAATGCCATCAGAGCCATTGTATTTTTCTGCGACATCCTCACATTCCCCGTGCACCTCGTGCTGCAGCGACCATGGCAGAAGAGGGCCATGTCGCGCAGAGTCAAGGTTAGTACAACTGTCTGAACCCTTAATTAATTTCTTTTAAAACAACGGCCTTTTACGATTATTTGGAAACTAAAACAGCCATTAGGCTTTAGCATTAGATTGCACTTTAGTTGGGTACATACTGTGATGGAAATAAGATGTAAATGCAGTTTTTCTTGTATTTTATTCCAATAATTTAATCCAAATAATCTTCCATTATTACATTCTTATAATAAAATATGGTAAAAATATACAACTGCAATTGTTACACGTCTACAAAGCTTCGAAAAGATGTATATATATTTATTGTAATATCTAAAAACTTAACAGTTGATACGGGTAGAGGTATCTTCTTAGAATGTCTTTTCTAACAATATAACGTCAATATTTTAAGAAGAAAACACAGGATTGTGATAACAATGTCAAGTATGTTAGTTTTGATATGAAATACTTGGAATCACCTTTGCCTAGAAACTTTTCTCTTCTATACAATTGTGTCAAAGGTGGTTAATGTTTGAATCACCTATTAGCATCTCCGTACCGAGGTAGTGTTGCTTCTTCTAATTATATCTGTATCTCGGAGGCAGAAGGCGTCGTCTCCATTTTTTCCGAAAATGACATTTAAACGCAGAACTAATTCAGTTTTTCCTCCATCCTCGGGTATTTAAAGTTATTTCCAATTCAATATAATAACAAAAGTATAGATGTATAATACCTAACCTCACATTTAAACTATGCATAGGTAAATAATCCCAAACAGGTCAAAATAATAGTTTGAAATTTTGGCTAAATATGAATTTGGCTAAATCATGGCTAAAAGTCGAAACAAAATGGACCAAGCCTCCCGGCTAAACCCACGGAGAGTCAACGCACGTTTATAATATTCTAGTGTATGGGATGGTTCATGTTTTTCTTGCCATAATAAATATACCTACTAACTAATAAAAACTTATTTTCAGTTACCAATTTCGAGAAATAAATTTTTATAAAATTTGAACAAACTTCCGTATAGGTAAAGACAAGTGTTTCACAGAAGTGTTCTTGAGGATCTTATAAACGTACGTTGACTCTGTAAATATGAAAGTCGACTGAAGTAATTCATATTATTTTTCTTCTCAGGCCACAGCAGTGGAACAGCTATATGAAAACCGAATTAATTAATTAATTTGTATTTTTGTTCTCAGGCAAAACCAGTGCACAAGGATGAAGAGTCCATTGTGGTGCGTGCTGTGGCAGGACCGAGCGCGACACACGTGTGGCTTGTGCGCGAGGGCGTGGACACCATGGACCGCATGCTGCGCACTGTGGCCAAGGAGCACAACCAGCGCCGCTGCCTCGGCACGCGCCAGATCCTCAATGAGGAGGACGAGGTGCAGCCCAATGGGAGGATCTTCAAGAAGGTGAGCTATACGAGACACGAGCCATGTCTGCCATGGACAAATATCACAGGAAAGAACTACTCACTGCAGGAACTTCAATTTAAAATAGACTCTGATATGATTCTTATAAAGGGGCCGATAGAAATAAACTTATTTGTGGGAAAATTTTAAAATATGTGGGCTCAATTAGGACATTTCTAAATTTCAGTTTTCAAGGTACCAGAAAAATTAAATTCTTAGCATGGAAACTTATTATGCGCAGAAACTCATAATGCGGTTTTACTGCATATCTATAGGATGGACAAATGGACAGTTAAATGAATATTTCAAACCTCCATAAGATCATTATGGGAATAATGTTATGAAGTATATTTACTTCCATTAATACATTAATTTTAGACAAAAATGTGTATATTATCATGCTGCAGTTCATCATTAGAGTTTTTTTTAATACTTTTAGCTCTCAGTTTTCCTGCTTTATAATTGTGATAAAACTAACTTTGTAAAAATCAATAAATTTTAATTGAATATCAACTGGTTGGCATTCATCTTATCATTTTTGTTAAATGATAATGTGTCACCAAGCAGAATTATCGAACTTTTTGAATCTCTTAAATTTCAAAATACTTCATATAAAAACGTGACCCAATAATTTTATTTGGTGTCTGTATATTTGGCAATTAGTAACTTAGTTACCTAGGTCAATATTTTTTGCCATAGAAAAAAATGGCAATTCAGCCGGTTCGAACCAGTTCAAGAATGAATAGCACATTTGTCCAATTGCAAAGTTGGGATATTCAACATTTATTTCCATGCTGCCAAATTTGGCAAACTGACTTAAATATTATGAAAGTATTCATACCACAATACTTCTTGTATTGCTGTGGCCAAAATTGTTTGGAACTCCCGAGTGAAACTATTTTTGACAATAATATTTTATCTCGATTAATATTATGCTAAATCCACAAAATGATTTTTACCATAATAACTATGTTGACCTTAAAATACATTACATGCCTCTGACCTTGACCCTTTATTATTATTCCTGCAAGAGGAAATATTATCTCTATTGATCAAGGTTGGTTTACAAGCGCCACAAAGTTATTGGTACATGTACGTTTTTTCATATGTGTATTATTTTAAATATCTAATAATTTATTTTATTACTTCGACGGCCTCCATGGTCGAGGGGTAAGGCTCTCGACTGCGAATCCGAAGGTCGCGGGTTCAAATCCCGGCGTGCGCAAGTAATTTTTATTTAATTAATTTGTGTTGTTTCACAATTAATTCATTTAAAAATAATATATAGTATATTTGGGCACGTTCCAGAGTGGAAGATACTCTCAGTATCGCCTTGGTGAAAGACCACCATTCAGAATTGAAACGTTGCTTGAAATGGCTTTTAGCCGTGTTTGGTGACCAGATCTGAATAGCCAGGTATTTCCCCTTTTCCCCACCTTCCTCTCTCCCTTCTCCTTCTCCCTAATACCTTCAGCCTCACAACATTCCCCAATTGGGAATGCCATAGTCTCACTGGCTCCAGACGGTTGGGAGCAGTTTGGGACTCTTGTGCGGTATTCATGTAAAAAAAAAAAAAAAATTACTGTGTTAATATTGACACTTTGCCAAAATCATATTGTGTCCATATTCTGAGATAAACTTGGTTTAGTATGTAACTTCAAATACTTGATGTTCCATACAAACTAGTCATTTTATAAGGCACCGCCTTTAAAGATGCGGAAATTTTAACTTGACTCTATTTCATCAAACATCCAGTACTTGATTTATTTAAAATCCTAAAAATGTTTATAACCTCTACGCAGCGCAGCATCCAAAATGTAAAAAAATATAGATATTGCAAAAGTTTCATTATGTATAATATATCGATAAATTACAAATAGTTGTTAACTTTTACCTAGTTTTAAGTATTTATTTCAAATAAGGTAACATCGGCATACCGCTGATCAACAACACATTTATTAGAAAAATGGTTACAACAGACCTCTCGATGGCAGGATCATAAGAAGGTTTTGTACGAGAATATCTTGCATTTATTAACCTTCCTACGTAAATCTATCCCACCACGCGGCACTTTTCATCACACAAAGTGACAGCCGCAGAAATCAGATGAAGATTATTAAATTTAATGTATGTTATGTATCTGATTTTTTCTTTTACGATTTCAGTACAACATGGGTGAATACCAATGGAAGACCTTCTCGGATGTGGAGAGACTGGCCGGCTACTTCGGCAATGGTCTCCGCGAGTTGAAGAACCCGCCCAAGGAGAACATCGTCATCTTCGCCGAGACCCGCGCCGAGTGGATGATCGCCGCTCACGGCTGCTTCAAGCAGAGCATTCCAGGTAACCAACCGTCACCCACATTCTGAAACCATTACATTGCACGGTTAAACCAGCACAAAATAAGTTCTCACTCTTAAAAAGGTTTATTTTTTGGTCTAACTAAAATTCACAAATGTATAAGGAATATGCAAACAAAGGGAGCAATCTCCACCAAACTCAATCATTATTAAAAAATATATATTTTATTGGAATAGCTTATAGCAAGGGTTCCCAACCGGTCGATCGCAAAGCAAAATTTGGTCCATCCTACTAAATTACGATAGTGAATTTAGAAAATATTTATTATTTCCCTATTTTAAATTTACATCCCTGGATGAAAATGTTTAAATCCTGATCATAAGACAAATTGCTTTTGCTAGATTCGTACTTAACTGATAATGAAGCGGTTTAATGATCAAAGTTTTCTAGATCTTAAAAAAAGCAACAGCAAAAATTCTTAAAAGATTTTAAGTCGACGATCTCCATGAAAATTAAAGTAAAAAGCAGCTCCCCCGATCTCAAAAAGGCTACTAACCTTTAGCATATCAGAGGTTCCAGGGAATTTTATATTACAGTCGAAATGCTTTTCCTCTTATATGTAACTCGGGGACGTAGAATTCGTGTCACTAGCAGATCTCTACAATCAATGTCTGTCCTCAATAATATCCAAGTAGTTTACTACTTCTTTTTTTGTCTTAATTTGGTCACTTCGGCACTTATTCTATGTTCATTTTTATTTAAATGTAAATTCAAAGATGCTTAACATGGATTAGAGAAACTTTATTGTTGAATAACAATCTGTTTTTTGTACTTTCATATTGTGATCATTAAAGCCTTTGTGATATAAACAATCTTAAGCCCTCTTAATCCCCCATAAACCATATTTTTTCTTCATTTAATCTACAATGCAAGGCATTCTTTAACTTAAGGATGTTGTAATAATATACGCTTGAAGTGGATCGTTGTCATTGTTATCAATATTTTATTTTCTGCAAAATAGTAATGAAACAATAATCTTCTTATCAAAAATATAATGCTTATTTAGATATTAAAGTTTTTATTAAAGATTTCTACGGCCTCCATGGTCGAGGGGTAAGGCTCTCGACTACGAATCCGAATCCGAAGGTGGCGGGTTCGAATCCCCGTATGCGCAAGTAAATTTTATTTAATTAATTTGTGTTGTTTCACAATTAATTCATTTAAAAATAATATATAGTATATTTGCGCACGTTCCTGAGTGGAAGATACTCAGTATCGCCCTGGTGAGAGACCACCATTCGGAATTGAAACGTTGCTTGAAATGGCTTTTAGCCGTGTTTGGTGACTAGATCGGAATAGCCAGGTATTTCCCCACCTTCCTCTTCCCCTTCTCCTTCCCCTCCCCATACCTTCAGCCTTACAACATTCCCCAATTGGGGATGCCATAGTCTCACTGGCTTCAGACGATTGGGAGCAGTTGGGACTCTTGTGCGGTATTCATAAAAAAAAAGTAAATCTGCTATGAAAGTATCTACCCCTATTTTATTGTATTACAATTTGTAGGAAATATGAAAGATGAAATTGCTAATTATATCTTTTTATTTTGTTTCAGTTGTCACCATCTACGCCACGTTGGGTGATGAAGCCATCGCACACGGAATAAATGAAACCGAGGTCACAACGGTCATCACCACCCACGACCTGCTCTCCAAGTTCAGGAACATCCTTCCCAATACCCCCAGGGTCAAGACCCTGATCTACATCGAGGACCAGATCCGGCCCACTGACACCAAGGGATTCAAGGATGGAATCACCATCATCTCTTACAATGATGTCCTTAACATCGGAAAGACATCTAAGATCTGTTAGTATTGTTTTTTTTAATAATATGATTATTTATTAGGAGACAGTCTTCCCATACAATAGCTGTATCCTGTTAATCACTCACTTTTAACAGTTTGCGCTAACAGCTGAAGCCAGTTTATTGTGCATTAAGAATCTTTTAAGTTTCATGTTTTCAATTTAGACAAAGGGATCCTTACTGCCATGCTATATACTATACAATTTATTTCATAAGCATATAGTAGTTATGGGTTTCAGGTCAAAGCATCTGTTTTTAATAATTGCCAGGTAAACGAGGTGCTTAAGTTCAGGATTACATTTTACATGTTTCATCTAGCCCAGTGATTCTTAACCGAACTTTGTGGGCGTTTTGGAGGTCTGGCGGGGCGTTTTAAAATTTTTAGCTTTTAGGGGGCGCCGCAAAAGTTCGAGTGGGCATTGTGTCGATATAGAAAAATAAGCTCATTCACGATCTATGCACATTGATACACTTTCTTTAGGTGCTTTGATTTTATAAGTTATGTTCAATAAACTACAGTTTTATGAGCAAAAAATTAAACTGAAGCATAATAATACTCAATATCATGTTCTTCATATATCATAAAGGCCCATTCAAAACGGTTCAAAAAGGGGGCACACTGGATAATTTTACTGTGGTAAATAAAGGAGGTGATTCTTTCAATACGGTTAAGAAACACTGATCTAGCCTTTCCATCAAATAATAAAATAAAAATACTTATCTAAACAATTATGATAAAATATTACATGTTTAGATTGAAAACAAAGTTTGACCTAATTATGTAATTTTCAGTCAAATCTCAAAATTTGTCACGGTTTCAGCCTAAAAATTACTAAATTAATATTTCCATTTAAAATATTTTGTGCATCCTGAACTCAACTGCCATATGTGTGTGATTTATATAAAGTATTCAGGCTACCAAGAATCGATAAATTTAAATCAAGTCTGATTTGATGATCCGTCGTGAATGGGTTCATTATTATAAATGCTAACATTTTTCCCCTGATTATTTGATATCTAATCTTTATTCCGTTTGGTTTTGATAGTCATCAAATGACAATCGATAACAGATTATAGACATTGTCAACCAACAACGTAGTTATTTCCGTATAAATTTGGGTGTTTTCGCAAAGATATGCCGCATGCAATATAAGGCTTGCCTTATCAAACCAGTTTTTTTTAATTTTTATATTATATCTTCAGAATCAACCTCATTACATTTTCCCAAGATTTTCATAAAGAAATTGTCTGATGACTTTTTTCTGCTAAAAATATATTATAAGATTATTGACCACCTTGAAACTTTATTCTGTCTACAAAAAAATTTTTTTTTTTTTTGTATTTTTTTAAATATATATATATATATATTTTTTTTTTATATGTACACTATTGGCTCCATGAAGTAT